>JARHVA010002701.1:0-72500 GCA_037957365.1 Torreya grandis | reverse complement strand
CTCACAAGATCATCCATATATAGCTTTCTTGATCCTTAAACCTAACAAATTGCTCACAGAGCTGCTCCTTGACTCATCTCACATAATAAACAAGTAGATACTTCACATTCTCTCTCAAGGGACTTGAGTTAGCTCCCTATAACTCCATGCTCCTCTTAATCACACCACGTGAATCTACAAACTAAAAGATAACAACTAAAACATGCACAACTTCTCACAAGATTGGTGTACCTTATTTGAATACACCTTCACCTTTGAATAAGTTACCAACTTCATATCAATCTCTAAAATTATTGGACCTATGAGACCTCTTTCAAATATCAATACACCTTCTCATATGAATCTCACCACTACTATGATTTGATCATCAAGAACATTCTCAAATTAGCTAGATTTACATGAATCCATGCTCATAAGATCTCTCAAGACACTATACCATATAAATCTACCTCAAATTGATATACAAACTAATCTATCAACTAAACTTCATGAATTTCTTATAATGCAACATAGCCAAGACCCAACAAGTATCCACCATGCTTCCTCTTTCTATAATGTGTCTCCTTGAATCCTAGAAGAGATAGCCCACATAAAGGGTCCTAGAACAAATTAAACCTAGGAGATGCCCACATCTCCTCTGTTACTTCTTTGATCCTCTTTCATCCATAAGATTGATTTATTTCTCTTATAATCCATTTAGGCATGTCTAACTTCTTTGACCCACTAACCTCAATATCCATGATGTTATTCATATTCTCAACTCTTGCAACTATCTTACCTTCTAATGTACTATCATTAGAAACTAACAATAGGGAATATTGAAATGTCTCATGCTCAAATGTAACAAGAGATTTTCTCTAATTTTTAGGCTACTTAGGACTAGTATTCATTATCTTTTTGACAACCCTTGATAACAAGAGTTCCACATAGTCCTTTCTATCTAAGTTTTTCTCCACTATAGCAAGTAATCCATTCTCACTCTTAGACTCAATATGATCAAGCTTTACTATCTTAGGTATCCAAACCTAAGTTTGGCCCTTTTCATACCTTGTAGGGGATCCATAGCCTTTGACATAACTTGAGGATCTCTTTACTCCATTTGGACATAATTTAGAAATATGGCCAACTTTATGACAACAAAAGTAAGAAACATTTCTCATAACTCTTGCTTGAAGGGTAACTGAGATCTCCCTTTGAATGATTTCTTCTCCTCAAATGGTATCTTTCATTATGACCAACATGATGACAAATAAAACAATGGCCATGAAAATAATTGGAAAACCTAAAAGCATTGGGTTGCCTGATTGCCTTTTTCAATTTGCCCTTCAAACTTGTATCCTTCTTACCTTGGACTGATATCTCATGATCTTTCTCAACCTTTATTTTTATTTTCAATTTAATATTTATCTTCTACAATTGCTCCTTTATGACAATAACCTCTAATTTTAGCTTAGCACAGTTGTCTTCTTTTGTCTTCAGTTGGATTCTCACATCTTCATCTATCCTCTTTGCTTCTTCAATTTGATATTTTATACCAATGATGAATTTTTATGATTTTTCAAGATTTTTAGCCATCTTTTTTTTATATTTCCATTTTCTTTTTCATAATTTTGAAGTTACACTTTTTGTCCTGAATTCTTCTTCCTAAGTTTCTTGATTTCACTTAGAGTACAAATGAGCTCTTCCTCAAGATCTACCTCTCCTTTAATTTTAATATTTTCCTCATCTTATAAATTGCCCCAAAATTTTATTTTTCTCACCTGGTCATCATGACTCCATGTTTCTATAGCCATATGTGCTCTCTATATCTACCTTCTAATGGTTGGACTATTTCTGAAGGAACCTCTTTAATTGTTCCAATTATTAAGCATAGGATTATACTGAGAGGGGGGTGAATTAGTATAGGATAATCTTTTAATATTTTAAAATTAATCAACAACAATAACCCTAATCATTCAATATCTAGCAATTAATAACACAAAATTTACATGGAAACCCTTTCAAGAGAAAACCATGTCAAAATATTGCTTTTAAATATAATTATTTTATAATGTTTTCAAGCACCAACCTACTAGAGACAACAATCCCCAAACCAAGCATAAATTGGTCAATTTTTAAGGACCCACCCATTAAAGACACCAATCCCCAAACCAAGCACCAACCAGTCTAATTTGTGAGTGCCAACCTAAAGCCAAATCGATTCCACAATCTATGATTGCTTCTTCAATTGAATGATGTCTTTGTTTCTCTTACACTTTTTCCCTCACTAATTTTCTTATATAATATTTTATCTCCTCTCTTTCGTAATTATGAAATGGTATTCTTCATTAGAATAAATCTTCCTTTCACACTTATTCTCTTAAGAGATATTTTATTTCATCTTCTACTCTTCCTCTCTTCTTTCTCTCTCACACTTATATGATATTCAATCAAATCAAATGCTTGTAATACTTCCACATCTTTTCTCCCTTATATAGAGTTTAAAAGTATGTGTCCCATCCAATAGGCACCTCTTCACTAGAAGATCTGACTGTTGACATTTTCATCAACATTTCCATTGACATTTTCATTGATATTTCCATTGATAATTACATTAACCAATAATCATAATATATTTGATGACTCCTTGTTATTTCACAATAGAATGGTCTAACATTTTTAGTATCATGCAAATTTCTCAAATTTATGTGAAGTTAAGTTTAATCATGGTATATTTAGTCATGACATTGATGGATACCCCTAAATCAATAAAATTAATATGTATGAGGGTGCCATTGATGATAACATCTACAACTAGGCTACCTAGATAAACGTATTTGGGTGGAATGATAGTTCCTAACATAATGTTTGCAAGTTATCCAACTATGTGGATAGTCTTTGGGTCTTTTCATTTCTAATGAGGTATATTAAAGTAGAGTTCATAGAAAAATTTAGAGTATTTAGGTACATCCTTCAAGAATTGAAATAAATTAATTTTGACACACATTCTTAAACTAGCCTATGAAGTTGAATTCTTATTATGGCTCTTATTTTTTCATATTTAACCTTTCCATAAAAGGAGGTTTATCTTGCATGACTTGTTTAGTAGATGTGATAGGTTTAGGAATAGAATTATTATTAGATGGTTATAGATCAATAGGTGTGTTTGGGAATTATTCAAAAGTTTCTTTTATTCTTAGTGGAGTGTAGGTTTGAATATTTTTTCTTGATGACACTAATCATTGTCAAATTATATTAAATAAATGGGGTAATTTATTATGTCGTTACCATAATTACACTGACTTATTGTTGGAGTTAGGTGTAGGTTAAGTAGGAAATTTTGTATATTTATGTTGAAGTGGGGTGTATTTGAAATTAATACATATTTATGTGGTTGTGTAAGTTTTGTAAATGTAGTGTTTTGGTTATGCTAAGGCTAACTTATTATGCATGGCTATTGATATCTATTAAGGGGTTGATACCATTAATTTTGGTTCAATGGTGTCCATGGCTGATTTTATAATTTATAAAAAAAATTGTTGATGTTGAATAGTCTACCAATTATGTTTTTTTTTTGGTTGGGGTGGTTGAGTCCAAGAGTTATAACCATACTAATTATTAGGAGTAGAAAATTGAGGATGAAAATATGAAGAGCCTGATGTTATACCTAGATTGGGAGGTATTTGTGTCTACAATTTTTATTGGGATATATATAATATATTATATCCATCTCCTCTAATGAAATGAATTTATATTATACAAATATATTCCTCCATTATAATGGCCACTTTGACATGGGTATAATAGCATTTATAGTCTTTCTTTTTTTATCGATAATTTGGATAATATTCAGTTAACACTTATTCATTTCCTATTATTTTATTCTCATGTGAAAATTGTTCATTTGAATTTACATGTGGATTATGATGTAATATTTTTATATCTCACATAAAATTTCTTACTTCCACTTGAAAGACCCCATTAGAAGATTTGTAAGAAGATGCAGGCAATGATTTGTTGTTTTGGTTATTCACCATGAACCTTAAGTAATTTATACATAGGAGGTCAATTTTTAGTTGAGATACGTCTTCATTTATCATTAAGTCCAATAATTCAAAACATTCATCTATCATTCCCTTTATAAAGATTATACTAATGTATTTCCATTTAAGAGATTTTTTTTAATACTTATAGAGACTAAACATGAACTACTCCAAATAATCCTCTAATCATTCATGCTCATTATACACTATTCTAAATAAATCATCTCATCTTGAGTTTCACCCTAAGAAATAATATTAATAATTGAAGATAAATATCTCATTCATTTCCTACCAATTGGTAATTGAATCCTTACCCAGCCCCATAAACCATCTAAGATCTATATATTTTAAAGTGGATGGGAATAGTTTCAACTTTTGAATATCCTTATTATAATCACAGCTATGGAAAAGAACATAAAATTCAAACTATAATCTGTAAAAAAAATCATTTAATATACCTATAAAAATAGGAAGGCATGAGTGTGGGATATCATTCATAGGTGCTTCTCCTATAGGAGTGATGATAGGGAATTTAAACGTTGAGGATTCATTGGTAGTGTTTTCTCATTATACATGCTCTATGATCTTTCAAAGGAGACCATATATATGTATAGTCCAATCTTTGAATTCTCTATAAAAAAATTTATCCCAATGTTATTAATGAATTGTGATTATATGAGATTATAATGGAAATGTGAATCTTATAACTAGGGGTGATGGTGTATGACTTGGGAGTTCTTATGGGATTTCAACAAATAGTTCTTGTTGGATGAGATCAATTGTATCAATTGGTGTTTGGAGTGTATATTATAAACTCATTCTAGGGAAGAATAAGGTTTTATATTATATCTTTTAATGGATTATAAGTGAGTGTGGGGGAGGCTAAATACTATATTCTCAAGTAGGCACTCTCTAAAATGTTGGATGAATTTGTTTTTCAATAGTATGGTATTCTTTAGGTTTATCTGTCTTGGATTGCCTTACTAATTTAAAAATAATTCCTTAGGTGCTACTTATTTTACTTTAAGTGACCATAATTAACCAACATTTAGTGTCCTACCCCAACTTTTGGTTGCTACAAGTGGTACTTTAGTGGCCATAGGCAATTCTTCAGTTGTTGTAAGTGACTTTCTAGTTGATATAGGCAATACATTAGTTATTTTAGGAATTATTTATCATTATACATAAGGTTCCCAAAATTATTCATCTATGGAAAAACTTAATTTTCTTGGCAATAATATTCTCAAATGGTCATGTGCATATTGCATACTCACACTTCTTTCTACTTTTCTTTCCACCTTTCCCTACACAAAGTTAGTCTAAAATAGGTTTTTATGTTTTTGTTTAATCTAATATTTAAAAAAAATTAAAATTATGCTCAAATTAATAAATGAACACTTAAAGTAGGTAATTTATCTATAAATCATCAATTGTTACACTATAAAACATGAATTTATGCTAGAAAACAATAAATTTATACTAAAAAGTAGTAAATCATTCACAACCTTTTGTAAAGTCTGATGTTTAAGACATCCCCAAAAATGATACTAAAAATCATGAGCCTAACTAACCCTTAATTAAAAATGACACAGTCCAATCACTATGTATAACCTGGTTGACCTATTCCAGTGGGGAAACCACTTAGTTTATCAATCAAGCTAGTGCATTTAATTATCAACCCATTGTACATATGTATTTTCAAGGTGTCATCAATATCTATTCACACTAAACTCTCCTATAATGTTTGATGGACTATAGATCATGTATAGGGCAAGACTCTTGATATTAAATCAAATACTCACTTTGTATAAATGTAAATAATAGAATGAAACACTTGTATTAAAATGTAAACTCACTTGCTGAAATAGAAACACACTTGTATATAAAGTAAATGACAGATGCATAATTGTTAATTTTTGGAATCTTAACACACTTTAATAAATAATACCTTAAAAATTATTCATGCATAATATAAATAATTTAATTGAAAATATAGAAACTTAAGACTTGCACAAAATAGGACTTGACTCAAAAATACTTACACATAATTGAATATGAAGATTTACCTTAACAAAATGAATTATCACAAAAATTCCTCATGAATTTGCCCTCCACAGTTGGTCTTATGATTCAAATAATGTCCTTAATTACAAACTCTTTACTGCAAATCAACTTGAATTCATATTAATTTCGAATCATTGAATATATTACTTTAGGTGGATTACAATAAATAATTACAAGACTTTCTCTCAATTCTAAATTACTATGTTCTTAATATTCTCTCCTTACTAATCATACTATTATGTCCTTAATTAGGGGTTTGAGTCTTATTCTAAGTTTACAAATTAGATAGATTGATGATATCTAGAATAGTCAACCATTTAAACTAGGGTAAACATTCCTAACAAACTATAGCTAAATACAACAATTGAAGAACATGGTTCAATAGGAAATAAGGACAATGAAACATATTAGAAACCATTTTATTCCTTCTCCTATATTATAGAAACCATTTGAATATTAAACTTGAAATGGATTACCTTGAAGTAGTTCACAAACCATGGTAGTCTTTAGAAATTTCCCTACTACCACTGTTATAGGTGATGGTCAAGTGTTACAATTGTATCAATAATTTATATGGGTGGAATCCAACGAATCAGTAGTTATTATAGGTGTGTTTGAATGACATCAATAGTTTCAATATGTATTTTTTGTTCCCAAAATATATTATAAGATTGTACGTTCTTGATTATTGATAGTGTAAATATGACCATATAGATTAATTACATTATTTCTCCCATAAATATACAAGTTAAACACAAAATAGTAACATAAATACATTATATATATTGAGTTATTATACAAAAAAAGTAATTATAGGAGGAACTTTAAGATACAAAATGAAATATTTATGAGGATGAGATAAAGGTTTAAAGGGGTACATTAAGATAATTATTAGGTTCACACCCCTAAACTTTACATGTTGTTCATCTCAAGAAATCAAAACCATTACATATAATAAGCACATAGTTCTTTGAATTATATAGGAGTTATACATCCTTGATATTGATTAATATAAAATACTTTATTTATTTAAAATTTCTCCCATATCCTAGTCTTTGAAGACTTATCACATTGAATCTACCCTCTCTAATCAAAGATTAGAAACTAGAAGGGTATTGGTTGAAAGGTTACATATATCCAACTGTGCCTCTATCTTTTTTTCATGTCAATGTAAAAAAGAACTTTATCTAATGTTGCCTTCATGTTATACCTTGAAAATGGTTCCTTATTTCTTAGTGTAGGAGTGAGTTCATTCCATATTTGTCCATAATAAGTAAGGGTTGACATGCCAATCTGATCTAGTAAAGTCAAATATTATTTATATGGTTCTAATTATGTCCTTAGGATATACATTTACAATTAATAATGCTGATATAATAATGCAATGAAATCATCAACCAATATATTAGGTCTTGTAGTTTCCCCTCTTACCATTAGTGTGGCCTCTTTCTATAGTTTAATGTAGGATTCTAGCTCCTTCCTCTTGTATCTTCATTAACCAAATATGAAGAGAGATTTAGAAATACATCTCCCAAGTAAATTTTTGGGTTCCATTCTCTATAAACAGTGTATACATAGTCATGTAAATAAAATTCACATAGCTGAATTTGAGTTTCAAGATTGCTATCAGTGTATACATCAAATAAAGATTGGTGATCATTTATTGTTGCATTTAACCCAACATAACTTTACATAAACTAAAATTTCAGCCATTTATCCTTGAGATAAAAATCATAAACTATGGGAGGAGGTGTACATTATAATAGTGTCCCGATCCATTGTCCCACATCTTATACTTTTTATTTTAGCTAGAGAATTTATTCATTCCTCTATTTTATTGTGTCCTCACTCTCCTTCAACTTCTATTTCATTTATTTGTTCTCTTTTTTCATTATGTTATATTGAGTATACCATTGAATGGAAAAATCATGGATCCTAACATCTCTCCTAAAAAACAATTCCTCACTACTAGATCCATTTGTTTTTATAGCTAAATAAACCTTGTATTTTTTCAATTTAATAATCATAGAGCTAGAGACTCTTGTGATATTTTCATCAATGGTTAGATCATGAAATTTCATATCTTGGTTTAGTTATGATACTAGAGAATGATGATCTAGTGTAGGTAGTGGGGTTTCTACAAGTAGAGGAATAGTCACATAAGTCTCTATAACTACTAGCATTTTCATTATTATAAGTGGATCTGAGTGTTTCATTTCTTCATTAGTAACCTCAAAAATCTCTAATAGTATTTCCAAGTCATATTATTTTATATATATCACCCTAATTTGAGTTATTATATTATCAACTTCCATCCTTACATTTATTAGTTCATCATCTTCCATATTCAAGGGAGTAGGAGATGGAAAATGTGCTTCCATGGTTCCTTCCTCTTGCATAGTTTCTTTTTCCTTTTCATTTTTGACCTCTTCAACCAAATGTCCCATGGATCAATCCCTAAAATAGGTGTTAGATTATAGATACTAAAATATCATTATATGTTATAAACTATTATTATATACTTGAGAAATATCACTCATAGCTCAACCCTTTAGTTCATAACCTCCCCGCTACCAAAAAGCTTGTATTCACCATGTCATGGTCTAAATGCTTATCTTATAGTCTGAATCTAATATTATGATTACCCAAATCACCTGTAGACCATAGTATACATAATGTATAATTTATATATTACTCTAATAAATATTTATCTTTAGTAACTTTCTATCCTCCTAGACACTATCATCCATATTAGGACACTGATGTTGATTTTAGTGTCCTAGAACTGATGCTAGTGTTTAAACCTTAAAAATGGTTAAATTTTTAAATATTTTGAAATGTATGGGTTGGATATTTGTATTAATTAACCCTCATGTGATATAATTTCTAAAGGTTTTATATCAATACAATTAAAATACCATTTATTATCATAAAGTGCAAATCAAGTACACATCTATCTTATACTAGGAAATCACCTCTCATGCTTACAAAACTTCCTTATTCTTCCCTATTTATAAATTATTCATATAAATATTATTATTATAAGTTTAAATCATTAAATGAGTATCCCATGAGTACTATTTTCTAAGTTATAAAATAGATCACTACATGCACTTACATATAGCATATTACATAATTATTCACACACAAGCCCACATAACGAGGATAACTACATCATTCTAAGGCCCTATTTATATTATATGGATATGTAGGTAATGTTAATTTATATGTGGTTATTTTATGTAATCTCAACTTAAATTGATCCTAATAACCCCCATTCTCAAGGTGACATTCCCAAGTTGGAGGACCTAGGTTTTAATAAAAAGACTAGTATCCAAAACTTATGTGCATGATCTGAGTTGAAAATATGAAATGCCATAGTGAGCCATAAAATTCATATTTGATCATGTTGTCACTCAATCTTAAACACTATAGATTTTAATCAAGCCTTATCTATATTAAGTGATACATTGGATTACCTCTAGGCCTATGGGTTGCCTATAGCAGAGGTAAACCTCTAGGTTTAAGGGCTAGCTCCCTAGATTAGTCTTTGATATCTTATCACCTACACTACTTGATTGAATTTATGAAAATGGATAGAATAAACATAAAATAAACCTTTGATAATGAGGTTATACACTAGATATTTCTCTACTAGACTACCATACACTAGCACTATGAAAAATGACTCACAATACTAGTCCCAATATCCTAGATTTCTCTAATATAAGTGTTTCAAACATGGAGGTGATATTCATTATACTTAATAGAGTGAGTTAACAAGAGTTAATATTCAAAACATTAATTATATTATTTACATTTATAGATAGACAAATACACTAGCTACACTTCATATGACCTATTGGAGGGAGAATTACTTGCACCAAACATGAAAGAGTAAAAATAACACAAGGATAAATAGTTATCACTTGTAATTATACTATTAACTACTTCACACACTTAGACAAGAAGCTTTTAAATCAAAAATAGATTATAAATATTTATTTCAAAGGCAAATATAGTATTTAAACCATTAGTGCTTTGCCATACCAGGTGTGGATCTATTATAAAGCCAAAAAGGCTTGCCTATATAGAGAATAGGAGAGGATGGTGAAGAAGAGAAGTGGAAGGGTCAAAATTCCAAGTTTTAAGACTTGTAAATTAGTTAAAAATAAATATAATGAAATGGGAAACATATCATTTAGGTTGGCATAGAAACACTTCATGGTTCTTCTTTGAAATTGCCCTCATGATGAAGAGTCATTAGCTGCTTAAAACTATCTTAGGATGTATTTGACACATATGTACTAGAATGGGAGGTTTGAAATAGTATTTTTAACATTCATATACACCCTTCAATTGATGAATTCCCCTTTGTCACTTGTCATTCACTGTTTGTAATCATTTACTAGCTTCTTGGCTTCAATCTTCACACTTGTCATCAAGGTGACTTTGAGTTGTCTAAGGGAGATTTTTGAAGAGTGTTAGACACTTGTGTAGAACTTATTTTCCTTATACTCCATTAGGTAGACCTAAAAATAGATAATATCACACCTTTCATCTTGGCATTAGGTAGTCACTTTGATTTCTCATTGTCTATCCAAGACTGCCTATAGTGAAAATATTAGTAGAGGATTTTCTATGCTCAAATAAAGCGAAAATAGAATATTATGAGTTTTAAAACATTATTAAACACATCTAACAATAATATTCATCCATAAACCTCCTTTTTCACTTGTGAAACACATCAAATCCTAAAATAAACATAATATTAGGTCTACCCATATAGGTGATAGTATATATCACTTAGATGTCAAGGATCCTGGGAGAGTGCTAGACATGTTAAAAAACATTCAAGTCTGATTATAGACTTATAAATTAATTCCCATTCATTTATTCTCCATCAGGCTCAAGCAAGGGCTTTAGAGGGTTTTTTGTCTCTTAGCTTCTTAGTAATGATTAATAAAAGATGGATGCTCAACCTCCAAAATTATTCCACTAAGATCAATTTTAGGACCCTTTAAACTATTCATATCTACTTGAGGTACCATGCACATTGTACATATAGATATGATCAATTGAAGATGTCTCTCAAGTTCCTTCTAGGCCTTTCAAGTAGGCTTGAGAACAAATTAGGCCAAAATGACCAATTTGGGATATTTATTTGAAGCCTAATGGATCTTATGGACTCTCCACTCTCCCCTCAAGGTTATAAAATTGATTATAAGTATCATTTGGTCTTGTGAACCAAGATAAGCACCCTAAGGATTTAGGCCTAGTAAACCTAGACTGTGTGCTTGTGTGTATGACAACCTGTAGGTAATTCCTATTAATGTAGTGACCTTAAATATTTTTTCACATTAAAACCAACCTCACACTTAATAATACAATGTATATTTGTTCTTCCTTTCATCTTATCACAATTTACATGGTATTCCTATAGGGTGGTTTTGAGTGTGGAGTGCCCTCTATTTTAGACAAAATAGAGGGAATTTCTCTTATTTTCCTAGACAAAATGAGGCCATGGGAGTCTAAGATATGTCATGATGATTATATATACTAATTTTGATAACTTGGTCATGCTCCAAAACATCTCAAAACATCAAATTATTCAAGACATGTTTGTAGGAGTGAGAGGACTATATGTAGTGTTTTTGACTAACTACATCTTGAGGTTTTAGTCCCACTTCCTCTATCTTCTTTTCTTGATAATCACATGAAGATGTGATATATCACTATGAGAGTAATTCTTTACATGATCATTCACTCTACCTCTTCCAACTTTGCCAAACTTGCATTATCCATTTGCAAGGTTCATCTACTACTTTAGTCAGTCTATAAGTATCACCTTAGGAGTGTAGACATCCAATTCCTAACACCATTTATGTTGAAATTATCAATCTTACCTAAATTTCACTCAAATGCACATTTTAGGTCAAAATACATAAAACATGCTAAATGGTTCAAACTTGTCATTTACAAGTGCCAATTTAGGTTAAAGTATCCCTAAATGAGGTATTGTAATTTATGGGTCAACTAACTTTGATTAATTTATTTTGAGTCAAAATGATTATTTTTCCTTTTGTGCTTTGGATCACTCTTTTCTTCTACTTCATTGATACGCATCACATACCTTTGTTATTTTGTGTTGGGAAAATCCTAAATGGAAATATGGTTCCAACACATATAACGTCACCTTCTAATTCTTCTCAAGTCAAATTACAACCCAGTAATATGACTTTTTGACCATTTTGATTAATTTAGGACCAATTTTTCAAATAATTTCACAAATGTTGATTAACCTTGTTTAAGTATAATTAATCCAAATCAAGAGCTTAAGTGGATTTTCCATGAGAGTTGTTGAGTATTTATTTTTCAAAATTGATTCCTATTATCTGCATCATCAAGTGACATCATTTATTGGGAAGACTTCCCTAGGCCATAAATGCCACAAATATCAAGATTATGGGTCACCCATGCCTAGTTAATGCCTCCCATGCCTCTTCAATGCCCCTTTTTCCAAGGTCACGATGAATTTAATTATGGATTTAATTCTAAATATTAGAATTATCCATGGCCACACATCTCAATCTTGAGATGGAATTTCATGGTTGATCCTAACCAATCTCAAAAATGTATAAATAGAGAGGCCATGGACATGAATTTTAAGCTTTAATATTGAAAATTTATAATGATGAATTATTTCCACAAGGCTTTGCATTTGATCATAGATTTTCTTTTCAAGCTTCATTGATAGGCTAGTTTAGTGATTTGGATTAAAGAGCCTAAGTTTTATGGAGTGTTCTTGAGGCATTGGAAGAGATTACCACCATTTTTGATAAATAAAATGATGCTTGATCAAGGGAGAACATTATTTTGAGCCACATGGGTATGGTGAATCCATTTGGGAAGGTAATATGGTGTTTTTTTCTTTCATTTATTTCTTGATATCCTTTGTAATTTCCACAAGAATAGATAGGCTTGGTTAGTTATTTATTTATGCATGTTTAATTTTTTATGGACTAATGCTTAACTAACTTGATTTGTAATCCTCTCTACGTCTTGGCATGCCCAGTAGGACTAGATGCATCTCACACCTAAAGGAGATCCTTTTACAACTCTAAAATATTTATTTGAGCTCTTAAACCTCTTGTAAATTGATTTTCTAGCTTTATTTTGCCATTTTTGATTGCCAAAATTTTTACATAGTAACTAATGTCAGTAGGAACTACCGACATCAGTTACCTAACTTAACCAACGTTGGTTAGCAAAACTAACATCAGTTAGATCTCAGCTAGCCAGAGTAAATGATGTTGGTGGTAATAATGAACGTTGGTCACTATGTTTTTCAAAAACATAAACCCAAGAGATACATTTTCAAAGTTCATTATTTCTAGCTAAAAAGAACTTCAAAGCTAAAGAACATGCTGACATTTTTTTTATAGGAATAAGCCTTTTCTTTGATAAAAACATGTTTAAATCACCTCTTGCATGCTTAAAAATTAATTAGGAACCTTTTTTTTGGTGTTTAAAAAAGAACTTAGATGTTTTTGATGAATGTTTTCAAAGTTCACAACTAAGATCAAGGGGTCAAATAAACACCACCAAATATTTAATTTGGGTTTTAAAATTGAACACACTTGTCAATTTTTGTTTTCAATAGTTTTTTAATTAGATTTTTTTTGTAAAAAGGAAGAATGTTGCATGTATGCTCTTCCATTTGTCCCCTTTATGGAACCCTTGGAATCAAAAGTGCCATTCTTATTGCAAATAGCTTAGTCCAAGGCTCAAAAATAATGTCACCTAAATCACTCCCCAAAAACTCATCAAAGTTTGGGTGATCTTGAAAATGACCCTAAAGTCTATTTATTTTATGCTTTATTTATTTTCATGTAAACTTGGCTTATGAGGGGGACATCATTGCCTCCCATGATTTCTTTAGGGAAGATTTGACCTGAGGTTTCATCTCCCAACATTGACTTCATTTGACTCTTTTGGAGTTACACATGGGATGTATCTGCATTTGGATATCACACTACACTGAGTGAACAACAGGATGTAGTGGTTGTAAAAAGGACTAGACCTTTTGACAACTAGCCAATGTTGAAGTCACCTAATTTCCATGATTTTATTTTATATCATTTGATGTTAAAGTCATTTTGAAATTGATTCCCCTAGAATGATCAAAACCTTGCTAGTATATTAACCCCATTTTTCCATATCCTTGCTAGGATTTGGATGATTATACTTAGTAAATTTTGATCATTATTTGCTTGGTATGCTTTGAGGTTAAAAAATGTTTATTTTTTCATAAGCCATGTCAAAATAATGTATTTGAGTTAACAAGGGTAGCATTATGCTTCCCAAATCATGTCAAATCTTTTTTGCCTTTGAGTCTTTGAAACATAACAATTGACCACATCATTTGAGCATGATTATGCCATTGGGCTGCTCAATTAGTTTCAAGACTTGTATCACCTTGTATCAAAAACCATTTATTTCAAACCATTTTGTGTATATGATTTGGACATTTGTCTTGTACCATCATGTTGTCTGATCTTGTCTAACTTGTTTGGTCCAATCCTAATCTTCAATATTGCATTTTCAATTAAGCTTGTCAAGTTTGGATCCAAACATTGATTGATTTATATTTAGGACTCAATTCATAGGCTTGGTATATAGATATTTTTCTTTTGGGTTTCATAGCTTTAGTTAAATGATTACCCAATTTTGAACACTACTGATTGTTTGTTTGTTCGAGTGCCTATCCTCAATTTTTTTTATGACTTTGTTTGGGAAAACACAACCTTTCTTCAAAAACCTTTGATGTTAGACATTTTACGTTAGGTTTTTTTATGCCAAATCTCAACACAAACTACTTTTGAGATGTAGCTCCACCCCTTTGACCAAGTTGAACCAAGTTTGAACCATTTATCCTTTAGATCATTTTTTAGGGTTTTTAGAACTTTAAGCCTTTTGTTTTTAGAGATTTATTCATTAAATGTAGATATGTCTAGCTACACTTATGGTATAGTCATAGATAATCCAACTTATGATAGAATGGCCACACAAAATGACTTTTATGACTTTAGTCAAGACCCCTATGGTGAAAATATGGTTTATGAGATAGATTTCTATCCACCTCACAAAAATCAGTCATGGGAACATAGTCAAGATCTAACTTATGATCCAACTCATGATTCAAATCACAATAAAAATGATTGGGTTTATCAAGAAGACTTGGATTCTTTGGCTTGTGTAAGTAATCAAACTCCACAATGTACCAAGATCACCATTTTAGGACCTCATCCTTTAGTTTGCATGAGCAACCAAACTAATAAGCATCTATTCATTACCATTTTAGGACTTCCTCCTTTGGTTTGTATGAGCAACCAAACTAAGAAGTGTCCATTTGTTACCATTCTTGGCCCATCACCAGTTTTTGATGAACCTATTATTGAAGAACCTATGTTTGATGAACTAATTATTCTTGATCCCTTATTTAATAGTCTAATCTTTGCAGAGTCTATTATTGAACCACAAACCATTATTCCCACTAAAATAAAAGTTCCCCAGTTTAGAAAATCTTTACTGATATTTGAGCCTAAACGAGAACCATTACCTCTTCAAAATCCATCTTATGAGGATCAAAATGTGTTCAAAGTTGATCTTTTGTAACCAATTGTGAACCAAAACCAACATGTTATTATTGAAACACCCATTTCTGATAATATAAACTATGATAAGTTACCTATTCATATGTTACCTATTTTTAAAGAGCCTCATCTCCTTGACAAGCCAGTCTTGATAGAGTTGTCTCTTGATCCTTTCCCACTCATTGAGGAGTCTCACTTTGAAAGATTTGATTTTGTTGAGACATCCTTTATGTAGTTCCCTCTTTTTGATGGGCTTCACTTAGATGAGTAAGTCTATATTGAACCCTTCCAAGATGAATCATTTCTATTAAGCCCATTATGCCATTATAGGCCATTACTTGTCAAATATTCAGCATTCAATAGAACATTGTCAAAACAACCATATCAGATGAAGAATTAATATTAGAGTCAAGTTCCATTTTTGAACTGACATTATATTTAGCATCAAAAATAGAATAAACATTAGTTTTGACATGGGATTCAAAGTCCCTTGCTTTAAAATTAGAGTCAAAAATAGATTATAGTATTGGTTGTTACAACATTGGTTAAAATTGCCTTGTAGATCAATTTGAATATATTTGTGATCCTTTTATGATTTTTGAGGATGATTACTTCAGCATAGACATAAGTTCTCTTATTATCTTCTATGAGGATTGTGATATCTTTCACCATCCCATTATTACCACCCAACATAGCCATTATATTGACATTCCACCTCCCATAAGTGTCGATAAGGATCGACATAATCACACTTTGTTACACTACATCCATGGTGACATAGTAGTTGAAGAAGATCAAGGAGGCAAAGACCACATTCATATAGTATAACAACACTCTCCTAGTGAAACCTTTTTGGAGGCACTAAAGAAAAATCAAAGTCAGAACTTAGCATCTTCTAGTGAAACTTTTTTAGAAGTGCTAGAAGAAATTCAAAGTAAAAAGCTAATGTTCATCAGTGAAAACTTTTTAAAGGTGTTATAGGATAATCAAGACAACTTTCTTGGTGAAAAATTATTTAAGGCACCAATAGCTGAGCATAAAAGTTTTTTATTATTTACTGAAGATAATATCAAAGATCAAATCATTATATCTTTCAATCTACAGTATAATCAGATGGTAGCTACTCTCAAGATCAAGCAATAGAATAATCTGATGGTCTTATTGAGAGCATCTTTAGAGGTCTTTTTTCTTACCACAACCAAAATTATGTTGAATTAAACATCAACAACATTACGTGTGATTGAAATTCCTGATCTCCATTTTTTCCCCTCCATTATACATTCCATTATCACCCACTTATTTATTACCCACTTATCTCATTTATCCTACCATTATTTATCATCACTCGTAGCTCTTTCCTTTATCAAGGTTATAATGATATTGTGTCTTGATGTTTGAAGGAAGTAGAATCAACAATCTATGAAGATCATGAACATATTATTGAGATCCATATCAGCAACAAGTTCTTAATAGAGTAATTATTTCAAAAGGGTGTTGGATAACAACTTATATAGTTGATCATTTTTTTTGTCTCACATATTGACCAAGATGTGCATCTCCCTAGTGACAAGAGCAAAAAAACCATTTGTTCATCTACCATTCACCCATTTTCCATTATCATGCCTCATCTCTTAGAGACAACTCTATAGACCCTTTTTAGGCATTATTATACCATTGAGATCCATGAACAATGTTGTTTAAACTACATTGACTTGAGGTCCTTTGAGAATATATAGGCAGTGCTTAATTTTTATTGAGGTTAGTTCAATCACCCCTTTCCCATGCTCTCACCATTTTGTGAATAATCTGATCCAGTCATTACTTGGAATTAACTTTGTCACCATTGTATCCAATTTTATTCTAATCATTTCATTATCCATTTCCATTCCTATCTAAACCAAATCCTATTTTTAGTCATCCTACCCAATCTTGTTTTGATCTTGGTTTATTTGGTTCTTCATGCACCTTTTATGAGGGGATTCTGATGAAGTTTCAAAAATCAATCAAATCTATGTTTATAATGATAGTCTATGAAATTAGTGTGATAGTTGATCTAACAAGATACATTTCATCCTATATCCATGTTTGTTTATGTGAGCTTAATTATAACCACCTATGGGCAAGTCAATGATTCACCAGTTTTGCTACTAATTATAACTATCTATGGGAAAATTAGTATCATTGACCAGTGCTATTATATCTTAGTTATAACCACCTATGGAAAAACTACGGGAAACACTTATTTATCATGCATTATTACATCACCTTTCCATTACTATTTTCATTTGACTTGCCATTTGCTAGATTTAAGAACTTGTTGGGACCTAGTTGGTTTTTCTTCACCTTTTGTGTGGATGTAATTACCATGACTTGAGGTCATTTTAGGACTATGTATCTCATGCTAAATTCATGTTGAGGTCACCTTAGTCCCCCTTTCCTCACTCTTGTTGATTTATGAGCATGGGCTATTTTAGCTGGCTTAGCTATCTTATTGGAACTTCTACTCTCAAGACGTGTATCTCCTCAACTAGATGGTCCCACCTTATGCATATTTGAATCCCAAAAACACCAAAAACATTATAAAATGATCCACACAATAATAAAAATATTATCTCATGATTATATACATTTATACATTCTCGTTTCACCATCCCCTGCTCTTACCATTTTATAAGCAACTATTAAGTTTGAACACTCTCTCCATTTTATGAGCACAAAAATACCAATTTATTTCATCTTATCCCATGCACTTGCCATTTTTAAAGATAATTCTTTCTCATCTAATCAACTTATTTTTTGCCTAACCATTCTCATTTATTTGTCGTACCCTCTATTTCTTCTATAACATTAATCATGCCAATCTAATCATCATTTTCATTCTATCCCATTTCTTGGGAGAATTACATTTGGCTTGAAGTTCATGTCAGAATATGCATCCATAGAACTATGTAGGTAGCATCCACTTATCTTATACATCTAGAGTTGGCTCAACAACCCCTTCCTTTTCTTCTCTTCCCCTATTTCTTCTATCATTAGTCCTCTTTAATTATGGAATAATTGTCATTGTTCTTTGTTATGATGTGGTGGCAAGTAACGCCTCTACCACACATGCATGAACATTTGTATTTAAACCACACTAGTTTGGTTCTTGTTTTTGTGTGTTTATTTGAGTTTTCTTGGTTTTTTGTTGTGTTTTCACACCTCTCCTTTTATTTATTCTTTTCTCTTTTTATTACTTCTTGTCTCTTCTTGGTCTTGTATTTTTCTATATATTTTTGCTTATCTCTTTTATGTTTTAGAACATCTTAATGATTCACATAGATATTGATTGTTTATATCTTGATCCTATGTTATTATGTTGTTCTTGGACCATTTTGTTAATTTGATTATTTTTAGTGTCTTGTTTTTCTATTTAATTTTGATTTTCTCTTATGTGTTCAAGAATACCTTAATGGTCAACATGTATCTTGATTAACCATATCTTTGTCTCATTTCATTAACATGTTCTCACCTTTTATTTTTAAACATTTTTGTTCCTACTTAAGTCTTGATAGATCATATCTTGATTTCAAGTTAGGTTCATTTATGTTTATCTTTTTCTTTGTCTTTGCATTTTTGTTTAAATGAAAATCATTGTAACTATGGTTTTGGTCATTGTTTTATCATTATCCTTAGTTATAGGTATTCACATTTGAACTGACTCAACGTAATTTAAATCTTATGTCATTCTAATTTATTCATACTTATGATGCATAATTTATTTTGCTATAACAAGCACTTTGTGCTCAGGCCTCAAAGTCTTAAACATTAACATCAACTCTGATGAATGATTCTCAATAACACTTTACAAACCCTAGGCTCATGATATAGAATTAGGCTTCTAAGTAACATGCATTTTAGGATTATTTTTCTATGCTTAGATGTGCATCTCTTCACATAAATTATGATTTTAATTAATTCTTGGTCATTTTTCATCATTCTTCATTCCATTCTCTCCCAACCTTGGGTGAACTACATTGGCCTGAAGTTCATGTTGGAACATGAGTCCATAAAACTATGTAGGTAGCGCTCAATTTCTATTGAGGTTAACTTATCTATCTCCATTATTTTTGTCATCTCTTTCATCACTTTGTGCATTCTCATATGCTTGGTTTTATATGGATTAGTAAGCTATTACACCATCGCATGTACGTTTGCACCCACTCACTTTAACTTATCTTTTCAGTTATATCCTTGAGTTATTTTTGCTTGCTAATTACTCATGCTAGGGCACAACATCTAAACCACATCTAATAAAATGAGCTCCAGAGGGGAAAAATTATTCTTTATTATTTATCAATGATCAAAATTTGTCCCACTAGGGCAAAACTATTTTATCATGATCACATTTTCTCTACTGGGGCACTTCTTATTATCTTCTCTTTAGAGACCCCATTCTAGTGGTGATTCCTTTCCTAAAGTAGAATTTTCTCCATTTTCCTCTAATTCCAAACTCTCCACATTAAATCCCATGATGGTAATATTTAGTGTGCAACTTATCTTAGGATTTATCAATGCCATAAGCACATAGCTTGTACTCTCAAATTGGGTACATTTACAGTGTGTCCCTTACATTTATGGATTGTATCTTTTTCATTACCCTATCTATGGGACCTATTATACCTCCTAATTATATTTTTATCATTGATGGTAATCATGTGTGCAAGCATTAGCTCATTTGGATGTGATCTATTCCATGGGTTAACCTATCACTTTCTCTCTCTTTTTGAGAGTTCATTCTTCTCTTTCATCCTATTATGTCCTCTCGAGGGGGCATCATGGGTCTGTTCCAATTTCTTATTGACAAATATTTTCTTTGAAAATATGTTGCTTCACCTAAATGTCTCACTACAAATTCTCAAATAGGGGTAAAATGTAAACATCCAATGCCTAACACCATTTGTGTTGAAATTGTCAATCTTACTTGAATTGCACTCAAATGCACATTTTAGGTCAAAATCCATAAAATACACCAATGATTCAAACTTGTCATTTACAAGTGATAATTTAGGTCAAATTATCCCTAAATGAGGAAATGAAATTTATGGGTCAACTAACTTTGATCAATTCATTTCAAGTCAAAATGATGATTTTGCCTTTTGTGCTCTAGATCACTCTTTTATTCTATTTCATCGATACACATCACATACCTTTGTTATTTTATGTTGTAAATATCCTAAATGGAAATACATTTCCAACACATCTAACATCACCTTATAATTCTTCTTGAGTCAAATTATAACCTAGTAATATGACTTTCTGACCGTTTTGATTAATTTAGGACCAATTTTTCATATAATTACACAAATGTTGATTAACCTTGTTTAAGGATAATTAATCCAAATCAAGAGATTAAGTGGATTTTCCATGAGAATTGTTGAATATTTATTTTTCAAAATTGATTCCTATTATCTACATCATCACGTGACATCATTTCTTGGGAAGACATCCCTAGGCCATAAATGCCAAAAATATCAAGATTATGGGTCACCCATACCTAGTTAATGCCTCTCATACCTCTTCAATGCCCCTTCTTCCAAGGTCATGATGAAGAGAATTATGGATTTAATTCCAAATATTAGGATTATCCATGGCCACACATCTCAATCTTGAGACGGATGGTCATGGTTGATCCTGACCAATCTCAAAAATATATAAATAGAGAGGCCATGTACATGAATTTTAAGCTTGAATATTGCAAAGTTATAATGTTAAATTATTTCCACAAGGCTTTGCATTTGATCATAGATTTTTTTTTAAATCTTTATTGATAGGCTAGTTTAGTGATTTGGAATCAAGAGCCTAGGTTTTATGGAGTGTTCTTGAGGCATTGGAGGAGCTTACCACCATTGTTGACAAATACAAGGATGCTTGATCAAGGGAGAACATGTTTTTGAGCCACATGGGTATGGTGAATCCATTTGGGAAGTTAATATGGTGTTACTTTATTTCATTTATTTCTTAATATCCTTTCTAATTCCCATAGGAATAGATAGGATTCGTTAGTTAGTTCTTTATGCTTGTTTCATTTTTTATGGACTAATGCTTGAATAACTTGCTTTGTAATGCTCTTCCCTATTAGGACTATGTAGGTCATGCTCAATTCATGTTGAGGTCAGCTTAGTCCCCCTTTCCATACTCTCTCACCATTTTGTGAGCAACCTAAGACAAATGCTCTCACCATTTTGCAATTAGGTATCTTTTCATTCTTGATCAAGTTAAGATACCTCAAAACTCCAAAAACATTCACAACATGTCAAAAATCCAAAAATATTTGTCCTATCTAAGTTGAGTTAGTTATCCTCGATCTACCTTACTGGTGCATTGTCATTGTTAGGATGCTTTATTTTAATTGTGTTTTTAGGATTTCTATTTGTTTGTTTATTTTAGGTTGTTTATTTTTTTGTTTGTTCATTTGTTCACTTTCCTATTTGTTTAATTTCAACACTATTTCTTTGACTCATTCTATATGCATTCATTAGGTGATTCTTCAAGCACATTATTCTTGAGTATATCCATATTAATATTTCAATTGGGTGGTCCTATTTAGAGGAAAATTCTTCACCCCCACCACAACAAAAATTATGTCAAATCCAACATTAACAACATTATGTGTGACTGAAAGTCATGATCTTCATTTATTTTCCCACCATTACCCATTCCATTATCATCTACCATTCTATTTCATAATCAAACCTACCATCCATGGTTGCACTTTCCTTTGTAGAGGCTAAAAAGATACCTTTTTATGCTTGAAGGAATCAAAATTAATGACCAATGAAGATTATGAAAGTATTCTTGCCAACTAAATCTGTAAGCCATTTTTAATAGAGAAACTATTCAAATGAGGTGTGGGATATCAATTAACATGATCAAGTATTTTTTTTGTAGAATTTATTGATTAGGATGTGCATCTCCCCATCAGCAGGAACAATAGAATTAAAAACCACACTGAGGCCAAAAACATGTACCATATTGTTTCATATGCCATTGCCATTGTTATATATGCTTATTTACCATTATTTTAGATCCTATCCATTTACCCCCATCACTTGGGGGAAACCCTCTTACCATTTTATCCAATCTATCTTGAACATCATTATCCTTATCAATGCCATTCCATCCTATCAATCCATTCCTATCTAGACCAAAGCCTATTTTTAATCATCCTATCCAATCTTGTTTTGATCTCGGTTACTTTATTTATTCTCACACCTTTTATGGGTGGATTCTAATAAAGTCTAAATAATCAATCCAATCCATGTTTATAATGAAAATCTCTAAAATTAGTGTGACAATTGATCTCGCAAGATATCTTTCATCCTATATATATGTTTATTTATGTGAGCTTTATTATAACCACCTATGGGTAAATCAATGTTTCACTAGTCTTGCTACTAATTATAACTGCCTATGAGAAAATTAGTATCATTGACCTATGTCATTGTATCCTATTTATAACTACCTATGGGAAAACTAGGGGCAACACTTGTTTATCATGCATTACCGCATCACCTTGCCATTATTGTTTTCATTTGACTGGCCATTTGCCAGATTTGAGAACTTGTTGGGACCTAGTTAGTTTTTCCCCACCTTTTGTGTGGATAAAATTACTATGACTTGAGATCATTTCAAGACTATGTAGGTCAATCTCAATTCATGATTAGGTCACATCAGTCCCCCTTTCCATACTCTCTCACCATTTTATGAGAAACCTAAGCCAAATGCTTTTGTTATTTTGCAAGTAGGTATCTTGTCATTCTGATCGAGTTAAGATCCCTCAAAATTCAAAAAACATTTATAACATGTCAAAAATCTAAAAATATATGTCTTGTCTAACTTGAGTCAGTTATCCTTGATCCACCTTACTAGGGCATTGTCATTGTTAGGATGTTTTCTTTTGCTTTTGTTTTTAGAATTTTTGTTTGTTTGTTTATTTCAAGTTGTTTGTTGTTTGTTTATTTTTATATTTATTTGTTCATTTATTCACTTGCCTATTTTTTTTTACTTGTAGCATTGTTGCCTTGACTCAGTCTATATGTGTTTATTAGGTGATTCCTTGGGCACATTATTCTTGGGTCTATCCATATTCATATGTCAATATTATCATCATGGTTTTTATCATTGGTGTATTATTTTTGAGTGTTTATTAGATATCAAGAGTCAGTCCTTATGCATATTTTGGCAAAGTCTTCATGGTGTTCTATCATGAAGCATACCATCACATGCTATAGTAAAAATTAGCTTCACAAAGGTCTACAATCAGTGGAGCCACAAAATTCTCTCCTTGGCACGTTGGCAAATCCTATCATCCCACCCTTGATCAAATTAACCCAATGACCATTCTAGTGTATCATTGCTAGTTAGGATGTGCATCTCCTCATTAACAAGTACAATTAAATCATTCACATTGAATAATCTTATTCTTCTATTCATTTATTTCATCACTTTGCATATGCTCATCTTCAATCTATATTCTAGGTTATATCATTGAGTTATGCTTGCTAATCAACCCTAACTGGGGTACAATCATCTTTAGCCAATCCAGGGCTCTTAATGATTATAACCACCTATGGGAAAATAATTATTTTGACTTTTATTCTTGATTATAACCACCTTTGGGAAAATCAACATTATTTTTAAATCAATGCATGTAAGCATTTTCTCATTTGGATTAATCTTAACCATGGGTTAATTTCACATTTCTTCTTGCTTCTTTTTGAGGGACCATCTATCAATAAATTTGATGGCCACTCCCTCGAGGGGGCATCATCCTAGGCTTCCCAAAACCATTTAGAGCTTTGTTCTATAACCATCATCTTATTTTTAACATACATGTCATTTCTCATTCTTTGAGAAGACATTGTTTTTCCTAAAGTTTGTAACATCTTCCCAAATAGAGGCAAATTGTAGACACCTAAAACTAGCCATCGATAACCTCCAACCATGCTTTTGGCTAATTTCCACCTAAAATGCACAATTTGGCCTAAAAACACTAAAACTCATTAAAAGAGTTGAAATTGACATATTCAAATGTTGTTTTTGGCTAGGGTACCCCTAAATAGGGCAATGTAATTTATGGGCTAGCTAACTTTGATCAGTTCATTTTGAGTCAAAATGCTAAATTTACACCTGAGTGCTCTGGATTACTCTTCCCTATCAAATATTTTTCACAAGACATGTGCCTTTGTTATTTTTTTGGTAACATCCTAAATGAGAATACAGTTCTAATGCATCTGACATCACCTTCTAATTCTAATCTAGTCAAATTTTGGACCAATAACAAGACATCTTGATCATTTTGAGTAATTTGTGCATAATGAAATGATGCTTAAGAGAGAATTAACCCAAATCAAGGCCTAATTAATAATTTCATGGAAAAATTTTGATTACTTATTTTTGGAAATGAATATTGAATATCTACATCATCAAGTGACCTTATTTCTTGGGAAGACATGCCTAGCCCATAAATGCCACAAATATAAGGATTCATGCCCTCCATGCCTCATCAATGCCTTCCATGATTCCCTCCATGCCTCTTAATTTACCCTTCCTCCAATGTCATTATGAGGATAATTACAAACTTAATTCCAAAAATTAAATTAATTTGCAACCACACATCTCAATCTCAGGAGGGACAGTTCAGGTTAATTCTAGACATTCTCAAAAAATTATAAATAGGAGGCCTCACAACATCATTTCTAAGCTATTTTGGTGCAATGTTATTATGTTCAAATATCTTCAAAGGGATTTTCATCAGATCATATATTTTTTTTCAAGCTTCATTGATAGGCTAGTTTAGTTATTTGGATTCAAGATCCTAGGTTTTATGGAGTGTTATTGAGGCTTTAGAGGAGCTTACCACCATTGTTGACAAAGACAAGGATGCTTGATCAAGGGAGAACATGTTTTTTAGCCACATGGGTATGGTGAATCCATTTGGGAAGGTAATATGGTATTTCTTTCTTTCATTTTTTTCTTTCTATCCTTTTTAATTCCCATAGGAATAGATAGGCTTGGTTAGTTAGCTCTTTATGCATGTTTCATTCTTTATGGACTAATGCTTGAATAACTTGCTTTGTAATCCTCTCTATAAGGAGAAGTTATGAGAACCTTTTAAGTGCTCATTTATGTCTAAGTAATACATTATATTATCTTTATCCCCACTAATATCATTAGGTCATCTCAAATATGAATGAACATCTATGCCTCTAGACCATACTTCTTGTCTCTCATCATCAACACACTATGGGTCTACAGTCAAACTATAGATGTTTTATTTGGGGAATCATATGATTCCTATAGGTGATGATGTATGCCTTAACACTAGACTTAATCCTCCTTGATCATTCTTGAGGTCACTAAGACCATTCCACACATACATGAGTTCATCTCATACCTTTATACCATAGTCTTACTAAATATTATGGTCACTACAAGTTGTGTTGCTTTTAGTCATCTTAACACTATATTTAATAAGTGTTTCAGTTTAAACTTGTTGGAGTTATAAACCAATAAAACATTATTATTTATTGACCAAAAAACCACCTTTTTATGTCAAAAAATCATCTCTAGGATTGCGATACAAGAGAAAAACTATTAGTCATGTCTAGACCTCAAGACACTTCACCATGAGATGACATAGTGTATGATAAAAACCTCATTTGGAGAAATTAAGGTAAGATTTCTCAGTTGCAACTTTATCAGCCTATGAACATCGACCTAGGTCTAACTAAATATAATGGCCTCAAATTTTCACCTTGATCTTCTCTATGCTCTTAGAATTGATTTAAGGTCTCAATTGAGTTAAAACATCTCCCATTCAACACTACTATACCTTTTTGGATTGACTTTAGACTATTGGAGACTATCTATAGGTGTTACTATATAGGACTATTTATGTTGAATTGGTTTTCCCAATAAATATCTAATCCTTTGGATAACTTAGTCTTAATTTTTCCACATTGATATTCTTCTCACAATTTTTAAACCTTCTTGCTTCATCAACGTGATTGATCAAGGCTAGTTCTACTTGACTATAGGTGATAGTCACAAGGAGATCTAACTATGTGTGTATTATGATTATATTTTAAGTCTTACCTTAACAAAATTGGGTCTATAAATGTTTTAACCATGTTAATGATGATGCATGATATCTTATTAATGTTTAGAGGTTCCAAACTCATCAATACCCCTATATAAGCACTCTTACATAGTCATGTAGGTGACTGTTGCAGGGCTTCTTGACTATGCTTGCATCTTAAACATTTTACTCCATCAATTCTACTCTTGAGACTAAACATTTAAAGGATGAATTTATCACCATGAAATGAGATATTGAACACAACATATCACCTTTTTCTAAATACCAATATAGGAAGATAAGCTTTACAATTGATGAAACACTATCTACAGACTTCAATGGTGCCTTCCACTAGCAAAATGAGACAGTCCTACTTATTCCTTGATATCCACACATGAAAAATAGACTAAAAACCATATGATAAGGTTGGTAATAATATTCAATATCATGTAAATCACCTATTTTTATCATATCAATGCCATCAAATAAGGAAAACTAAGGTGATGGGGATGTGCAAACAGTTTTAAGAAGCTAAAAATCTCAGATATTGTTCATAAATCATAGATCACAAATCATGTGACTATTTCCATGAAATATAATTACAAATGTATTAATATCACCCACCAAGTGAACTTGATTTAACTCTACTCCTCTTGTATGTACTGAAAGAAAACTGACTGACTTATTTGACTTGTTTAAGAGAGTGATGAGAAGGAGGGATTAGTTTTCACCATTTTTAGAGATATGAAACCTTCTTAAGCATAGAGATGACTCTTTGGGATCTAAATTAACCCTCCTTAATTATTCCATGTTCCAAGTGTATCACTTAGGCCTTATAACTACTTAAAACTACCTATTTTCAGTTGATCTTCCTAGATGGACATTAAACCTATAGAATTTAGTTTTAAAGCTTCCATCTCTGACATATTCTAACATGTGGGACATTAGAGTACACTTTGATACATATTTCCTCTTTTATAAATTATAAAAATTCATTAAATGACTCAAAAGGTGGCCTTAGATGACATAATACTAACTTAGACAAAAATGACAAAGATAAAACATATTACTTGACCTCATTAATGACCATGTGACCATTTTTTAACTTATGAGACCTCATGAAAGTTTTAACTTGTAGGTGGGTTGACTTAATTTGACCTAAGGGTAAAATTAGTCAATGGTTCATTCCATAAAATAACCTATATTCCATACTAGACATAAGTTTTAGATTTAGGACATAAACATTGATGATAGCGTCCATATCCTAATGGTAGTGTCCATGCTGATAAAAGATAAATATTCATAGTATAAAGAATCATCATTGAGCATCAAATTTTATCCTTTTTTACCTAAATTTTCTATATCTACATATACATAATCAAATAAGCTCAGTATTATTTCTTCATGTTATTGTATTTAAAAAATTACTTGGTATTATACTTTATATATTTATCATAGTTTCATAATTTAGTATTGTATCAGAATATTGTGAATTTGAATTATTTGATTGGCATGTTTTTATAATATCTTAGCCATTTTTTTTATTAGACTCTTCCCCCTAACCCTCACTTATAAAAAAAGGGTTAAATTTCATGACCACACCTATGTAGACTTTTAATCATGATTATTAGTTTGACTTATGATGTTTTATTAGAATTATTATGGACATTGTGATCATTTTATAATATTATTATCATTGATATTTGTATATTTACTTTAATGAATTTGATTCATTATTATAGTTATTTTTTATTGGTGTAATTATCATATGATGTTAGATACTACTGATGTCTTTGTAAACAATCTTGTAGTTTTTTTAATCTTGATGAACTAGGTTGGTATTGGAAATTAGTGGGTAGTGGTAAAATAGAATATGTAGGTAAAATCATGAGCATGATGCAAATTTTCCTCAAAACCTAAGCCTTTTTACTTGTCAATGTCTGATATTGAACTGTATTTTTTGGTCTTGTGAGGTTTAATCATTTATTGGTTGTGTACTTTCATTATTTTAATTTGTTTTTGTTTTGAACAACCAATTGTCATCGAGTGTAGAACCAGAACATTATACCTTTAATTAGATGAGGTTAAAGGGAATTATATGTACTGGGAATCTTGGAGTATTAAAAATAAGATGTCAAATCTCATGAGACCCTAGATGGTTTATGAAATTCATAATTTTATGACTACTTTCAAGTGGAAAGTGAACATTTCAAATGTATAAAGCACAAAGTAACAAGGTTTATATTATAACCTTGTGATTACATTATATGACTTGGTCATTTAAATAAAAAAATTAGTTCATAAATAGAACTAAGGTGTATGTGGATAACATTAGGGATAGGTCATGAAGGGACTAGGTATATATATGGTCATTGACATGGTAATTGTTTGGATTAAAAATCAAACCATAAGTATTAAGGACTTAGGTTTTATCCATATTCGTAAATTAGTTACCTAACCATGATGATTATGAGATTAGTTAAATTTATATGTAAATCAATTAGGGTTTCATTATGTCAAACCACTTGATGATTTGGTGGAGGAAAATGCATGGCAATGTAGAAAACATGCAGGGAGGTCAATGGTTTTACTCTCACCGTCATGAAAGTTCAAAATATTAATTCATTTTTAAGAAGAGGTAAGTGGAAACTCAATTTGGTATAACTAGAAGTTCTACCAGTTAGAAATACCATTGGGCATTTGGTAAAAATGCATAAAATAAAAAAATGGAAAAGAAAAGGGGATGATGGATAGATAGATTGGTAAAAAGAGATTGCAAGAAAAAAAGAGATTCCAAGATGAAAAAGATTTTGACAATCTTATCCTTGTCTACATTGGGCTATAAATAAGTTTTGAGGCTTTTGTTTAAAACTATATGTTTACTAGGTATTGGATAATTTAGAGGCAAAATACATTATGGTTTGGAGGTAATTGATAAAATCCTAAATAGACCATTGTTTAGTGATTTTACATAGTCTAAGAATACCATCATGGTTAGATTGTGAGTTATCCTCACCCTTAGATGGTGAATAGGTGAATTAGAATGATTCATTTCTTGGATAGTCATGTGTTCATTGTTGGTTGTAATTTTTTTGATTTACTAATACATGAAGTGGTTATTGTGTATTGATATTGTATATGAACCTATTGTTGTTATTTTTTAATTTTTGGGCATGGTTATTTATCATGAATTCTTTATCTTCAAAATGGGTTGTTTGATTATTTTTGGGTTTGTGTCTTTTGTTGGTTTAAGAATGTTAGTTGGTTAGAAACCCTAAAGTTACCTTGACCCATTTTCATCATGTTATTGGTAATGTTTGGATGTTCCTTATTCATATTTTTGTGCTTACTTTCCCTATAAAAAAATGGTTGGGATGGGTAGGGAAAACTCACTGATGGATGGGCTCATTTTACTCACATGGATGGATTGGTTACAAGGACATGTTGTATATGGATGAAGATTAGCTAGGTCATTTTGATTATGTGTTCCATTCTATAATAAATCTTGTTATATGATTAATATGTCAATGGTAGTGATAAGTAATTTTCATGTGTCTTTATTGTTATCAAAATACCTAAGTGTATGTGTAATGACTAGAATATTATATAATATTTTGAACTATGAAAAGGAAAAATAGTATATCTTGAGTTGATATGGTTACATAGTTTTCAAAGATGTAATATATGTTTAGTCGATTCGTCATTTCTCATACATTCTTATTATGCATTTGTATTGGTGAGTTTAGAATAAATAAAACTATTATGAGTGTTTTTATCTTGAGATTAAATTATGGTGAATATTAGTGTTAGCATGCATATTAAGACTTTGCTAAAGTATCAATATAGATTTCTAGTTATAAACTTCTTTTAGGAACATGTTAATGGTATTAACTACTATTACTATAAATAAATCTTATCTTGGCTCACTATTATCATTATTAAGTTAATATGGATCATAGTCTTGAATAGTAATAAGAAATTATTTTAAGGAAAAGTTTTGGGTTTCGAATCATAGTATAGTTGTGCATTAATTTCCTAATATGTTTGAATTTGTTGTCCTTTATTATCTAAAATGACTTTAAAGGAATGAGAATTAATCGTATTAGTAAGGTTTTTGCATAGGTTTTTATATTTAATTTGGAATAAGTCCACTAATATTATAGTTGTATTAAGATTTTATTCATCATTTGATGTGAAATTAGTTTATAAAATTTATGCATAAAATATAATGATAATATTAGATGCTAGGAACAAAACACTACAGTTCAAGTATTTTTATAAAATATATGATGGGATCTATCATCGAGCACTATCAATGTAATCATGTTGGCTACGTGATTAGTTTCATTTTTTTTAAGGTTAATCATATGATTGTGTATAATCATTATGATTTGATTGATTTAGGAAGTTCTTTTTTATATCCATAAATATATTTATTAGACTCTATCATCAATTAAGAAGTGTGTTTAATAAGTGTTGAGATGTGGTATGCATGGGTATGCGAAGCATATAACATTTTATGGTCAATCATTGGTTCACTTGTAAAATCATCAGTTGTGTACATATTAAATTTTTAGTAGGAAGTATTAGATTTCTTGGTTTAAAAATCATCATAGCTTTTATTGGAAAATTTATATACAGATAAGTGGCTGGTTGATTTAAAGTGGAAGGCTGATTTAAACGTAGCCTATTTGTTTGATTGGAATCATTTTTCAAGGATGTGATTGAATTTGTTTATGAGTGTTGTTCTCTTAGCATAAATTTGTATTTGATATTAGAGTTAATATAGTTAGAGAAATAAATATAATTGTTATATGTTGTTATATGTTTCAATTTAAATGAGGTCGATTGGATGTGTGTGTGTGTGTGTGTGTGTGTGTGTGTGTGTGTGTGTGTGTGTGTGTGTGTGTGTGTGTGTGTGTGTGTGTGTGCGTGCGTGCGTGCGTTCGTGCGTGCGTGTGTGCGTGCGTGTGTGTGTGTGTGTGTGTTTATAGGTAAATGTTTGTATTGTCCCTTTTTTGTGGTATAACTCTCAAATAAGTTATGATTCATTTTAGATTTTTGTTTTTTGCTCTTTATGAATATTCTAAATATGAATGATATAAATTACAATAATGATAAATGTAAATAAATTATCTGGTAACATAGACCTCTAATGGTTTTGGTGGCTTTGAATTGATGTGGATATTATTTAAATGATCATGATAACCTTTACAGGTAGTTAAATTGTATGATTTATTTTTAAATGATTAAATTATACCCTAGTTGGAATAATTAAAAATATGACTTTTTTTATTCATGTTTAATTATGTTAGGATTTTAAAAAGTAATTGAACAGTTTTCTTAAAAGCTAAACATTATCCATAATCATTTGTTAAAAATATGGCTTCATTAATAAATATAAATAAAATATACATATTAAATTAGATTGGTTATATGATTGGTGATTGGAAACTACCTTGGATATCTATAAGTAAACCAATGAAGCATGGTAAATTATTTACATAGACCATTGGGTTCCAATAAGATTTCTTAGGTAGTTTTCTAGTTGGATTTAAGCTACAAATTTTAGCCATAATGTGTACTTGCTAAACTGATAAGTCAACATTTAATACTTTTGCCTCATATATTTGAATCTTTTGACAATCTTTAAGTCTCAAGTATCCATAAGTGGTTATAAACCTTAATGAGTACTCAAGAATGGCATTCATGATGAATAAATTAATTACTCATCCTAAATATAATTCAAACAAGCATGGTGCTTATGTATGTTTCGATAAATATTTTATTGATGTGTTAGAAGGCTTTATGAACTTCAAGTAGGTTATGAATGGAAATAATTATTATGTTTTCTAATGTTTTGGACTACTTAGTGACTCCATTTTTGAATAATTTAAGTCAATATATTTTGATGTTAGATTCATTGATGTAATAAGATGGACTTACATGAGTGACAAATTGTGTTGAACTAGTAAGCTAATTGGTATAGTATATGGTTATGAACACATATGCCATCAATGACTTTACATAAATTTGATGAAAATTCCAATCTAGAACACCAACATGGAGTTCAAAATTTAATAATGATCATCTCTCTTGACAAAATTGATTAGGCAGATGATGTCTTGTATTTTGTTCTAATTATGTTGTTTTAATTGATCATTATGAACTTTATTCTCAGTTGTAGTGAATCCTAGCTACCTACCCTCATCTATTTTATGATATATCACTTAGTTAACAAGGTTCACACTAACTTATGTTATAAAGTGTGTATTGAGATTCAACTATATAGTTTAATTCAACTAGTGTCTCTTGTGTTGGAGTCATTAAGCATAACTTAAGAAAAATAGGGTTTTAAGAAATTCAAAACTTAGGGGTTATGACATTAAGTATTTGATGAACCTAACCTCTAATTTTTATTATGTAAAATCCAAGCTTTCCCTAGGGTTTTTTGTTTCTTGATTTCTAAATTGTTAAAAATATTAAGAATTAGTTTACACTAATTTTAAAGGAATTCATCATGTTTAATATGGATACATCTAGTACTTATTTTCTTGTACAATACACAATGATAGTCATTGCTTATTATCATCCATACATTGTTAAATAAATCAATGATATAATAAAATGGTGTCAAATTTTCTATATAAATAGAGTGATTTAAGAAAATATAAAAATATAATATTTATTTAAAATTATGATCACAATAATATTGAACCCTTATCTAGATTTAATAAATGTAAAAATACATGTTCCTAGCCTTTTTTCCCACATAGAACATAGTCAGGTGACAACTTCCAGCTTGCTCCCATTATTCACTCATTAATTATATTGGATTATGTGGTCCATGTTATTACTACATGAAAAGGAAAGGGTGTCTAACCTATTTATCCATCGGTTAATATACAATAGGTTTATCTTAAGCCTAAGATAGTCATAAAATTTGAGTGATATGATATTATCTAACTATTAACCAATACAAATGCTAAGATCTCAATCTCGGATCTTTTAAAATAATCAACTATCTATAAGGATATCTTATATATAGCCTCGTATGAAACCCAAGTACCAAGTGACATAGAGCCAACTTATTTTATAGATATTATGCAATATGTCAAAAATAATTTGAATCTCATTACTTGTGATCATAAAGACTTACCCTCAAAGGATATCATTGATCAAGATTTGCCTTTATTTATACAAGTTAGTATTCATAATAAAGGAATCAAAAGAGTAATAATCGATAATGGATTGGGTCTAAACATATAAATAATATAATTCTTAAAATAAATAGGTATTATCAATGACTTTCATAAAAAATAGACATGCATATCATAGGATTTGATATTCATGCATCCCACTAATTGGCCAAATCACATTAGGTGTGATATTAGGACCAAAAATAGTAAAAATTACATTACAATTAATGTCTCAATCATTTCATTATAATTTATTCTTAGTTATACCTTAGATACATATTATAGAAGTGGTGCCATCTACATTACATTGTTGTCTTAAATTAATACATGATGGGACATTCTGGACCATGTCTATAGATGATGACCCCTTCAAATTACACTTCAACATGGAAGTGGTTCTTAAAATGGTACTACCCATATAAAACATTTGACTTGATCATATATCAACTTATGAGATTATTGAAACAAGAAAAATAAATCATTTATCTCAAAATTTTCATAAGACACTAACATCTGAGATACACATGGATACATTGAGAAAAAGGACAAATAAATAGAGAAAATCCATTGCAAAAGGAACCAACTCTAATTATACAAAAATAAAATCAAACATTTGTGCTTCCTTTATTAGAAAATTCTAAATAGCAAGGTATTAAATTTTTAGATTATTATGGCAATGATGATTGTATTCTTATTGATATGACATATAAATGATTGCACAAACTCAATTTTGATCTTATTGATAATCTCTCACACAATATATTCATTTCTATATACCCTGGTATATATAAGATAAATTCATCACCATAGAATGAAAAAATATATATTGATAAATACAAGGCAAGGATATTATATGTACATGTGAATGCTTTCTATACAAGCCATACCTATTGGCTAGAAATTTTAATTGAAACCTATAATGGATAAATGTAAATACATCATGTTAATAATGTGGAATACTCACATAGGCCATCATAACATCTTTTATAATTTATGTTACAACAAGATGATTTGCACATAATACTTACTATGTTATGCATGTACATAATGATATCTCCATCACCTACCAAACATAGGTTAGGAATCAAGATAGTATATATAAAAGGATCACCATATTAAAACTATTATTAAATCAAAAGCCATGATATAGATCATTATGAGGGACCAACTAAACAAATTTAGAATTATATAAATGAAGGGCATATACAGATTATGCAAGAACAATAATAAATACCTTTGATCTCCAAAAACTCTAAAGATAAAATCACAATGGGACATACTATAAAATTCCCCTGAAAATAATATATAACTATTATTTTAAATATTGATGGGCATTATTATGAACATCTCAAGATTGATGTAAATATTAGGATGCATTTTTTATCACTAAAAATCTACAATAGATGGTATATGATATACATGAGTTACAACACTCTTCCTAAAATCACTTTGGTAAATTATATTACACATTAAATGTGGACAAAAATTAGTTGATACCCTTATATGGGTAATGACTCTAACACTAAATTTGACCTTTCATTTTGGGTAGTAATGGTTGACTAATATGAAGGCAATGATGAACACTACTAAAATGTACCTAATTATTCAATTTGAATTTAAGGAGATTCTCATTTTGCATGATGGATATGGTGATATACCAATAACAATAGTTTTTAGAAGCAAATTACTAGAAGATATCGAAGAAGTGGAAATGATTCAATATAAACAATTTTTGAAAGTAAAGCCACCAATTAATCATGTACCTCTTGAGTGTGAGGAATTATGAGGATAGTTATTTTCAACTAACAATTCAAAAATATAAAAACATTCAAATATATCAAAAATAAAAAAATACATAACATCTACATGTTTACTAGATTTGGAATATGTTTTCAACTTTATGTTTAATATATAACATATCATTTTTACTTTCTATACACACATATGTTTCATAGACACATACACTAAATCCATGATACATGAGCATAAATATTTTGGACCGTTCCTCCACCTACACGACACACTATGTTAGAGGAATCTACTTCCATTGATCATAATCTATATATGTTATATTGTCTTATGATTACATTATATTATCGTGTTAAACTTATCTACTAACTATTACACATTTATATACTCACTATTATATCTTATAGAGTGTGCTAGATATTCTAGGTTATAAGACATATTGTTAACACATGTATGCATGTACCATTATGATATGCTTATGGTAGTTGATAATATTTCATCAATTGATCTTCTCACATGAACTAATTGAGTGCACTTCTTATTTTCTACCTTGTTTCAATTGTGGAAAATTTGAACATGTTCATTTTTTTGGGCCACAGTGCCTTGAGTGTTGTTTCTCTTATATATAGACATTTGAACATTTCATCTCCTTTTAGTGTGTGGAATTTAAACATGCCCCTTGTTTTCAATCTAATTATATTCCCTTTTGTGTGACATTGAATTCTCTTGTGTGTATGATTGATTATTTTATTAGCTTGTTCTTGTTACTTCTAAATGTTTCCATGATCCATATCATGTATCTTAGGGATTGTGTTAATTGGATATTATGATTTGGTAGTCACCCTATATCAAAGGATAAGATAACCATGACATATTTTTATAAATCATGTAATATAGTGGTAATATTTCTAAGTATATATATATATATATATATATATATATATATATATATATATATATATATATATATATATATATATATACTTAGAAATATTACCACTATATTACATGATTTATAAAAATATGTCATGGTTATCTTATCCTTTGATATAAGGTGACTACCAAATTGCATCCCACTCACCTTAAAATGGGAGGCATGTCATAGAGACATGATTTCAATTACAAATATTTGGTAGAATTTAATATAGTTTGTATGATTTAGATATATACTTGGACCATAATCTTATGAATTTTGCACCAATTATATAGATTTGAGATAGATTTTTTTAAATTTATGATACCTATTATACATAGTTTATAGATCAGAGATTACATTTTGACATATCATTTATATTGAGACAAATTAGAGTTACATATGCAATACAAATTCACCAAATCATAGTTACATATTTATATTATATACACATTTATTAAATGACCTTACCAAGATGCACCAGCTAAGCTTTATCTGTCTACAATAGTTGTCTCCCTTGAATAGTGTGATTGAGACTCAACATCATCGATGGCCTTGACACTAATTTAATTTTTGAGGTTGAGATGGTTACACCATTTTACCTATGTGAGATTGGCTACATTGGATAGATTATATGTACACTTGAGTTATTGGATTGAGATTCAATGATCTCAATGGCCTTAGCACAAATCACCCTTACAATGTATTAGGGGCATGATCACCCTCCAATTATCCTCTTCACATCTATAAGATTAAATTATGAACCTCTCTCTCCAATGCTTTAGGAAAGAAGCATCATTACCAAAAAAACTACTAAGGGGAAACATGGTTCCATTTACAAACATTTGTACTTATTCCTTTCTCTCTTTTATTTCAAGTATTCCAAATATTCACTTTTAAATTAATTCACTAATTATATTTTAAAATTATTTTGGTTTTAGATAACACACAAACAAAAAATTCAAATAGGGCTCAATTCAAATCAAGGTGTGATGTACACACCAAGATACATATTTCTTTGCTTTAAACCAATAATTTCATCCTTATACATCACTATATTAAGGGGGTATGGAATGTATATACTAAAACATTATAATGTATGATAAACTAGTCTTGTACACATGGAAATTATTTCTCATGGCTTAACCCTTCATTTCAAGACATTCCCACTGCCAAAAGGCTCATGTTCAACATCTCATTATGCCTAAATGTTTATCGTATAGTCCAACCATGATATTCTAGTTACCCAAGTCATATATAACCCATAGTCTAAACAAAACATAATTTATATCCTACTCTATAAATTATATATTTTCAACAACTTTATATCCTCCAAGACACTACCATCCAAACTAAGACACTAGTCTATGAGCCTTACAAATGGTAAAATTTAAAAAGGTTTTGATAAGTATGGGTCAGATTATTTGTCTTAATTAATCCTCCCATGAGATAATTTTAAAAGGTGTTGTGAAAATACAATTAAAATATCATTCATTATCATCAAGTACAAATCAATCACACATCTACCTTATACCAAGCAAAAGCACCTTTCAAGCTAAAAATTTACCTTATTTTTCTTGATTTCCAAAGTAGTCATAAGAGTAGTATTCTTACCAGTATAAAGCATTTAATGAGTATCTCATGAGGATTATTTCTTAAGTTACAAGACAAATCAGTACATGTACTTGCATATATCTTATTGTACCATTATTCACACATAAGCCCACATAAGGGGGAGAAATACATCAGTCTAAGGCCCTCTTCATAGTATATGGATATATAGGTAACAATCATTAATAAATGGGTCTTTGAGGTCAACTTGACTTCAATTGACTCCACTAACCCCCAATGTTCAAGGTGACATGCCCACGTTGGAGGAACTAGGGTTTTGAGAAAAATATTGATATCCAAAACCTATGTGTGTAATCTGAGTTGACAATCTACAAGGCAACAGTGAACCCTAACATGCATAGTTGGTAAATCTAGAAAAGGACCTAATTATATACTAAAACATTTGACTTAGGATGGTAGTATTGATAATAGTGTCAATATTTTGACAATAGTGTTGAGGCTGATAAAAATAAAAAATTCGTAACCTAATTAATCATAGAGGAGCATCAACCTATCTCCTTTTACACCTACATTTTTTATATTTGCCTACACATAAGTAAAAAAGGTAATTATTATTTCTTCTTCATGTTTCTACATTTAATTTAATTCTTGGAATAAAACTTTATATAATTAGCATACTTTCATAATTCAAAACTATATAATAGTATTGTGAATCTAAATTATTTAATTGGATTACTTTAGGAATAGCTTATTAATTTATTTTATTAGGCTATTATCCCCCTAACCCTCACTTATAAAAAATGGTTAAACATAGATGTTAACCCTATTGTAGTGGATTATTCTTATTGATTATTAGAGGACTTGGTTTCCATATGTTCTTCCTCATCTGAACCTTCACTTTTAATATAAATTATTGTGGATGTTTTTTAGGGTTTTTTTCTTGAAATCCTATACCTAAGCTATTGGGATCTTCTCTTAGGTGAAATGATTGAATAAGCCTTTTGCTTCTTCTTAGGATGGGATGATGAAAGATTTTACTCAACGTTTCTCTTTCAATTTGATTTTGCCACTCCTTTATCTTGGGACTTTGATGATGAAGTTTTTAGTATCAATTTCCTCCTTTGCTCATTAGGTGTTTTAGGAGGTATTTTTTCTAGTTTCTAAATTAGAGGTAATTTCCTCTATTAAAAAATCATCCCAAGAAACCTCATGTCTCTAATTTCTCATACATGTTTAGATAATGATTTTAATTATACCATGATATGATAGATATTTAGGTTGACCTTTGTGATATTCAATTTTCATTTTTCTTAGGTGGTTTAATATGAAATTTAAAAATTTACAAGCCTATTATCCCTCAAATGGCTTAATAACCTAAAATGAATGGTATATAGGAGAAAAATTATACATTCACAAGTCAGATATTTGATGATGAAGGATGAAACCTCCACTCATAATGGACGTAATTATTTCCTATTTGTGATTTAGGTTGTGAATTGAAATCTTTCTCCTTCTTCACAAAATTCACTCTTAGATGCATTATGGCTATGTCTTTCCATCCATCTTTAACATATTATTGGTAGACTAGTGACTTCTACCAATAATTATTCTATGAGGGTAAAATACAATCCCCTAATAATTTGTTTATCATTGTGTAAAGATTTTTTAAACTCCACTCTAATTTGGTCATTATATCCTTATAATATCTCAAAGTAGTTCAACCACCATACATTATGAAATATGTCTATAATTTATATATTATTATTTAGAAATAAGTGGTATGTTAGCTCTCATCTTACCACATCACCACCCATATTTTTTTGTCTCATCTATAGTCACAAATGTATTTATATGATTCTTTAAATGTAGAATACCAATTATTACTGAGGTTTTAGCTGAGTGGATTCATGTGGTGGTGTTGTTTTTATTGTCCTATCATCAATTTATCTTCCCCCTAAACCTTATGATAACATTCACCTAGAATATTTTCATTTCATGTATAAGTTATGGTGATCAAATCAATATCCCCCCACCAAACTATAATATCACTTGTCCTCAAGTGACTTGAAAGGATAACATATGTAGTTTAAGGATTACTTTTTGTGAATAGGAGAGGGATGTTTTTAGTATGGGAATATAAAAATAAATTAATGATTTATACATGTACTAATTAGTTTTTTAAAAATCAATAATATACATGTGTGTGTGTCTATATATATATAGTAGTATTTAATCATGTTATACTTTATGAAATAAAAAATAGTAATCAATTCCATTAATTAGCCATCACGATCCTAGTGAACATGTGCATCTATGGTGGCTAGATGATCATGGAGTGTTTCATAACAATGAGTGAATTCCTTCTAAAATATCTAACATTTATTTAAGGTAATCATGAATAGATACATGGTGGACTTTAGGAGGTTTTATAGAAAAGCATTCATTAGTGCCAATACAAGAATCTGGTTGTAGGAAGGCACTTGCATGAAGATTGAAAATGTAGATATATACTACCTATGGTGCCTTGGTAATAATTTTTAGATACTTGTGTAGGTAAATTAGCATCAAAATTATATAAGTAGAATTTTTTAGGTGGTATTAATTGAACCACATAAGGGTCTGTTAGAAAATGTAATCTTTGAGTTAATTTTTTTTTTAATGTGACATAATGTAGGATAGTTGAGATATTTTTGGGTAAATCTATGGTGAGTGGGGGCTTGAAATGGAAAAATAATGTGTTGATGTTTCACCATAGTCTTGATATAAAGATAAAAAAAAATTGTGGTAATTTTCAACTTAGAAATTTCCAATTTTTGATTTAACTACTACAAGTTTATATGTGACAATCATGAAATAATTAAATACTTGCAAGGAAAAATAGATTCATGTGTCCAAGGAGTAAGGGAGTACGGAAAAATACTTTAGGTTACTACTAAATATGATTGATTTGAAAAAAATGGAACATGTTGGAGTGGTTATAGGTTCCTATTATGGGAATGTGTGGCACTAAAACCTCTTTTAGAAAGAATCAATAATTGATTCTAGTGATTTTACATTTTTTTAGACATTTTGATATGAGAAATAGGGATTTAAAATAATATTTTGGATCCATCCTATTAATAATCCTAATGTATATGTTGAAGATACTCAATTATCATCTCTTTAATGTTAAAATTGTAATCATAATTGATTTCTTGTAATAATGTAAAAATCACTAAAACACCCAAAGTAGTCTATGCACTTGACGTGCATATTTTGTAATGCATTGGGGTATCCCTGATTGGGGATATGCATCATCACTAACTATTAGTTTCATCTAATTCACACTAATCCAAATTATTATTTTGTAAGTAATGTTCTAGCATAATTAACTAGAATAAATAGTCAAAATTTGATGTTGCATAAATCACATAGAATCTAATCTAGATTAATTATCCTATATAATAAAATTAAATGTCTAAGCATAAAATCAATATAAATTGACTAAATTTTTAATTATGTAATATTAAAATATTCAAAAAATATTTAAATTGTGACACCATCATGATATCACTCATAAATTTATCAATCATTAGCATAAATACAAGAAAATATCACAACATAAATGTATAAATGCAAGTCATGACAAATAAATGTAGACCCAAAACCCAGATATTAATGAAATTTATTACCCAATTTTGGATTGATTCTTCACCACTCATCTTTATCTTCATCCAATGGCTATAATCAATCTGGGAAATCTATAAATATAAGGCACATTTAACATTATGTAGTCATATAAAAATACATAACTGGTAACTTGAGTGTGGCTTATGAATCCCAATCCATAGATCCCTCTTTCTTACTCTCATGACCATTCAAGGATTCTTTTCACTAATTTCCAGTCATTTGTAGGCTTTCAAGACCTCATAATAGCTTAATTAGGACCCATTTTCTATGTTATTTCCATCCCTCCAAGTTCCAAACCTCTAGGACAATAGAACCCAAGTTGGAATATAGAACTATAACCTAGGGTGTCCCCTTTCTAGTGCTCTTATCCAATCACCTTTTGAGCCAAAATGACTATTTTTTCCTGAATCCTCTTTGTCATTATGTCAGCCTAGCATGATTGCATTTAACTCATGACCAATATATCCCTATAAAATCCCATTCAAAATTCATTTATAAAGGGTTAGAAAATATCACAAAGCAATAAAGAATACAAGTAATACTACTCAAGCACATTTCCCTATTCTCTACATACAACCATACAATACAATTCATAGATTATTTAAATCCTTACACCTGTCCCTAATCATCTCAAGCAAACCCACTTTAGCATTTCCTTACATTCTCATATCACAATATCACCAATCACTTTCAAAGGGGGAACTACATATGGCTTGATCCCTCTTTGAATTATTACTCTTCAAGACACATTTGAGAGATTTTCATGCAGCATGCTTGGACTATGTACCAATTGATTGTCTACTTACCAAGCTCTTTCCATGAAGACAAAAGGATTATGTTTTACAATGGTTCTATATTTTATTGAATCAATCAGTCAATGCATTCAATCCTTTAACCAACATTTTCCTAGCTCATTTTAGCATTAACATTGGTGAGAAGGTTTCATACACCCAAGCTACACAAGAAAAACAAAGGTCAAATGAGCATCTCACATATTATGTTCTTCGATATAAGACTATCTTGGCTAAGATGACTAGCACCATGGTCGATCAAGAGTTACAAGATATCTTCAAATAGAGTCTCTTACCATCTTTTCATGAATCAATTATGTTCAAAATATTATCTTACTTCACTAAATTATGTCACACACTAAAGGAAAGAGTAGTCAAGTTAATTTTAATGGGAAAATTCAAGTACATAAGTATCTCAGAAACAACCAATAAGAGTAACAACAAAGTCCCATACAAGGTCAAGGTCAATGATAACAAGACTTAAAATAAACTAATTGTTAATGCAGATTTAGAGCCCCCTCAGCATGTGGTTTTATCAACACCTCCTTGGTATACATTTACCAATCTACTAGTTTCTCTAGTCAGAGTTTTACAGTAGTTTTTGGAATGTAACATCATATCTCTCCCTCCTATTCAGGAAGTTGACCCATCAAAGCCTCTTCCATGAGGATATGATCAACATGCATTTTATGAGTTTCATAGGGCATCAGGCCATATAATGCATAGATGAATTAGTTTGAGACATAAGATACATGATTTAATAGATGGAAATCATATTAATCTCAACACTTCAATTGAGCCTCCTCGAGAAAAGTAAACATAGGATAAAGCTTTGAAAATCTTCTCAGATACTTTTCATAGCATTCAAAATAGGAGATAGGGGACACATTAGGGTTTCACCATACATATCATGCACATCCATAACTAGATATATATAGGGTACCTTTAATTAAGACACATCCTTTGAGCGACATGATTGGTGTATACAATTTTGAATTTCTAGCTAGACCTTCCATCTCCTTCTTAGGTCAGGAGATCATTAAGGATGATATGGATTATCATGCACTTTTTTATCATATTTTGCATTCATAATCATCATATTCATAATGTTCTCATAAATAATGGATCTAGTGTGAATATGTGCACTATGATATTATTACATAATTTGGGATATTTAGAGTAGGATATTACATGAACAAACATAGTTATCAGTGGATTCAATGGGAACATATAGATTTCATTAGGTGAGATCATACTTAATTTATAGGTTGTCCCAACACACATGGCCACATCATTCACTCTAGTTCTCAGTGTAAGAGTTTTTGATATGTTACTTAATCAACCATAGATCTAGAAACTTTGAGCAGTACCTTCTATAAATTATAGATACATGAAATTCATTCACACTAATCAAGTTGTTACAATTGGTGGAGTTCCATATAAGTTACCACTCCCCACTTCAGAGCCATCCTCTATAATATAGTCACCATTTTTAGTTCAACCTCTAATTATAGTTTCTCTACCAGTTATAGTTCTTCCTTTAGTTTTGATTTAGACATAGTTAAGGCATCCATCACTAGCATAGAGATTTTATACACCTCCATAGCTTCAGGATTCTATATAGCTTCTAGCTACAATGTTCACACCTAGGTAAGTATAATTGAGATCTCATGCATCTACTCACATAACACATCTTTAGAGGACTTTTCCTACCACTAGATAGGCCCCTAAGATCCCTACAATTTCATCCATTTTTTAGAGTTTTAGAAGGACCATAGACTCATTTTCTACTTCATATATTTTGGATCATTTACAACATATAAGAGCCACATTCTTAACATTTCCATTATACTTCATGATCATGCATGATTCCTCTCCTTGATATAAGACATCATGATAGGGAGTCTTTTATAAGACTCATCAGTTACTATCATCATTTCCCAGTACTACCTATACATAGTCTCTTATACTTGATTGTACATAGACATTTTCAATTTCTTGTACATAGTATTCCTTTGATTGATTGTACATAGCTCAAAATCTCAAAAATTCAAAAATAATACAAATTTTCCAAATACAAAAACATATAAATAACACTCAAAAACACCAAAAATATTTTTATTATATGCATCATCCATGCTTTACATTTCTAATATCATGCTAGACTTACATTTGTTATTTTATGATTATTTTTTATCAATTTATCTACATCACGATACTTCACTTGATCTTCTTTGAGGGTGTGCAGTGACTTCCAAACCCTTGATTGCTTCACTCTACCCATTGAGGGGGCATCCTACTCCTACATGCAAGATGTACATTGATATATCTTCCCCTTGGGGTCATCTTCTACATGACTACATTCTCTAGGTTATGTCATTTCTACACCACACACTTTAGTTAACATTTTGATGTACATTATTTACTAGCTTACATAGATTACTCTATGACACTAATTAGTATATAACACTTATGTATTTTTTTTGTATATACCTAGTCTTATACTAAAATGTATTGCATACTTTCACTCTTGCTTTGATTAGTCAGATGTGCTTGTATTTTCCAATCTTTACATAATTTATCTTCTTGCTTAGTATAGCTTGTTGTGGTTGCATTACAATTTCCTTCTTCTTTCCAGTATGTGCGTTAGGATGTTTATCAATGTCCTTTGTTTTTATTCATGTGTCTACCTTTGAACATTTACTAATGTCCCTTACCTATACTCTTCTATGTGATTATGGATTTCATGCCAATTTTCTTTTTTTAACTATGTATGTGGCATTTGAACATACCTTGTATGTTTTCTTTCTATTTTGAGTTACATGTGCCCATGTCCCTTATTTAATTGGCCCCTTGGCCACCCTTATATGCTTATTGCTTCTTTCCTTGTGTGTTTTTTACTTGATTGCTTTTGATTGTTTACAATGCTATCATCTAAATCATGTATTATCTTGATTCTAGGATATCATGATGGACATCATGTTCTATCCCTCCATGAAAACTAACACTTATAGTTCAATTTCATTATATTTCACATGATATTACATTGTTATATCTATCTAGGTATACCCCTATTGATATAACAATCTCTCAATACAAACCATGCTATATCTTGATATCTTGTCAATTAATATTACAATATCATATATTTTTTAGCATAACACACTTACAAGACTCTTTCTTCTCAGGGAAGTCATTATAGGGTCTCCATTCCTACCCTCAAAAGAGGGGGAAACAAATAGGGGTTTTGTCACAGAGATCAAAGCTCTTATAAAAAAATCAATTTTAGAACACTTAAAATAGCAACCAAACATCAAACCAATTAAAATAGACCAGGTACATAGTCAAGAATCCAAAATAGTCATCAGATTTGGCCTAGGACAATAGCACCAAGATTGGAATATGGTGTTGATGGTGATACTATCCATTTCTAGTGCTCTTATTTGAATAGCATTAAAAACTATAATTTCTAGAAGCACGTAGAAAAGTAGGTTAAGTTATAGATTTATTCAACCAGACTAGTTTAGAATTAGTAGTTTTAGTACAAATTTTTCTTAGAGAATCCAAATATAGGGGTATACATATATGACATGATGGATATTACTTCTAATTTAAGATATGGTAGTTGGTATAACTTCTAGATCAAAATCCATGTTCTAGACATCAATGATTAGGGGAAATGTATGCGGCACATTTATTTCTTTTCTTTCCTAGTTCAACATTGTCCAAAAATACGTAGTAGTTATGTGCCTTATTCCATTTGTAGGTGTTTGGCATAATTTTTAAGTGGATTTCATACAAGTCTACCCTTCACATTTTTGACTTCTTGAGTTCTCGAGTGGCTTTCACATGAGCTATATTCTCAGTTTTGGAGTGGCTTTCATATAAGCCTAATCTCTATCTTTCAGAGTGGCCAAGAGTGGCATAGTTTCCAACACACATTCATATTTCCATGCCAACATTTTCATATCATATTACATTCAAGGGCTTTAGGAGCCATCTCATATGACATACATTTCATACTGATATCAATTCATAGCTTCACTTCATAGGGTAGTGATGGAGCCAAAGGTCTAGCTAGCCTTTGTATTCTTGAGCCACCTATTTAGAGCGATTGGACACATAGTCCAAACATGAATAAACACATGCATGATCACTTATATTCACTTAGTGGGTGATGATGGAGCTAAAGTTCTAGCCTTTACATTCTTGAGTCACTTTTTGGAGAATTGAGCACTCATCTCCATTCATGATATTACTCTTGGTAAAACACCTTCTAGCACCACTCAATATAATCCAACATCACTCAGTAGCACAATAGATTTTTTATTGGTTTATGTACCCAGTGAGGTGTATTTATTCCTTTCTCTTCCTCTCTCTCTTATGTAGCTTTATATATTCTTATTTTAGATATAACATATCTAGTAAGAACTAATCTACTCTTATTTTTTCTTGTAAACTCACACTTCATCATGTGTTCTCTCTAAGAATAACCTAGCATCACAACAACATCATGAGCTTCACCTTTATAGCTAAGTTTAGGTATGTTTTCTCTTTTTCCTTTATCCTAGTATTTTGCTTTGCTACATCACTATAATAAAATGGGCGGGGAGGGGGGGGGGGGTGCGGGTGCGTAAATGTAGTCATATAAAAATTCAAAACTAGTAACTTGAGTGTGGCTTATGAATCCCAATCCATAGATCCCTCTTGTTTGATCCCATGACCCTTATAGGCTTCTTTTCACTAATTCTCAATCATTTATATGATTTTAAGACCTTATTCTAGCTTATCTAGGACCCATTTACCATGTTATTTCCATCCCCCTAGGTCTCAAACCTCTAGGACAATAGAACCCAAGTTAGACTACAGTGCTGGAACCTATAGTGTCCCCTTTCTAGCACTCCTATCCAATCACCTTTTGTGCCAAAATGACAAATTTTCCCTAAATCCTCTTTTTCATTATGTCAACCTAGCATGATTACATTTAATTCATGACCAATAAATACTTATAAAATCCCATTCAAAGATCATTTTTAAAGGGTTGGAAAATATCCCAAAGCAAGCAAGAATACAAGATAGAATACTCAAGCACATTTACCTATTCTCTGAATATAACCATCCAATACTTTTTCTAGCTTATTTGAATCCTTACAACAGTCCCTAGTCATCTCAAGAACACCCACTTTAGAATTTCCTTGCATTCTCATATCACAATTGCACTAAGCACTTTCAAAGGGAGAATTACATATGGCTTGATACCTCTTAAGAGTATTGGTATGTAGATAGTGTGTCCACATATAGGGTATGAAGCACGTCTAGTGCATCTTACACACATTAATCACCCATATTTCTCAATATTGGTCAAATCATAATGGAAGATAGGTTTTGAAGAAATAATCTAGTCTACATGGATCTCTACAGACTTTTAACTATCAAAACTTTAGAGATAGGGTCACACAGACTTATTGAACAAAACCCAAAAAGATTACATCCTCAAGATAATAGTACTAGATAAGGACTACAGTATGAGTGCCACTCCTATACACTTTTATCACTCCTATCTAATCAAAAAATGAAATTCAAAATCCTATTTTTGATAGTGTCATAATCCTGCACAGTGAATATCAAATCTTGTCTCAGTCAGATCAACATAGTTTAAGATAAGTCTTATTTTCTCCCTCTTATGACTATTTTAAAAAAATCTCTAATTACCAATAAATTTCATAAATTATTAGCTTATTTACCACATATTAGTTACTAATTTATCAATCTAGACCCTTTAAGTAAATTAAGAATAAAACATCAATTATTCCCAAAATTGTTAAATCACATTACAAACAAGTTTTTTAGTGTAAACTTACTATGCAACAAATTAAGAAATAAAGCTTCAAAATTCTTCACATTGATAAAAAAATCACTTTTAGAAAGGGGAGATGTCATAAAAATGAACAAGTGACATTTATAAATACTCATAGCTCTATAATATAGGCTTAACATGCTTATAATCTGTCTTAGAGAATGAATTCATTAGAAATGTATAACTTTTGGTTTATATCTTTATATTTGTTTATGTCCTAAACATTTCACCATCTGAGGGATCATGCTTAATATGTTATGTTTTTTAATTTACTTTATCTTGAATAACTAAAAAATGAACTAACCTCTCTTATACTCATGATCTACATTTAGCACACCAAGTGAAACTGACACACCCCACAATCTTCTTGAGAACCTTCAAGAGCATTTTAATTTAAAAAAAAGATCATGTTGACCTTATTTTTACTTTTTTTCTACTAATTTTTTCATGTTTTCATTTTCTTAAAATTGATGTGATTGTTCTATATTTTAGTGGGATCATTCCCTATAATCGATGGTATCGATCTGTGTAATGACAATATCTCTCCTATACCATTATATATCTTTGTGTGTTTTTAGTAAAATGATGAGAACCCTATAAATTTGAGTGAAAACATGCTATGAAATGGTGATAATCATCTACATATTGATGAAACACTCTACAACATTTAAAACTTGAAATTGATGATATCAAAAAAATAGTGATGAAAATGACCTATGTATTAATGAGATCATCCTTTGGAATGATGGGATCGTTAAAGGTGACATTTTTTGTTTCTACTTTATATAATTTCTAATATCAATGGTAACATTTTTAAAAATTAATGTATTACCTTGAAAATTGGTGATATCACCCTACTAATTGGTAGAATCACTAGTTTCCTAGTCATTATTTTCATCTCTATAAAATAGTGGGATTGTACTGCTAAATGGTGGGATCACACCATGTATTTTCCCATGAGCTAAATTGAAGGCCTTTCAACTTCCCATGCTTTCCAAATACCACATTTCAAACTCACAACTTGTTTCTTATATGTTATGCTAGCCAAAGAAGTGGATTTATTACCAAACTAAGCCTATTTTCAACTCACGTTTTGATTTAATGCTTAGTCAAAGAAATAACACTTATATTTGGTGATTTAAGAAAACTTTATTTCTTATTCCTTTGTTTGTGTGTTTAATTTCCTTATTTTCTTGTAAATAATTTATTGTGTATATGCTCTCCCCTTGCCCCTTTTAGGGAGCCTAGGTGACCAAAAACACATGGATTAATGTTGTCTTTTATTCTTTATTGACTAGGTATGGTGGATTTCATCTCCTTTTCATGAGTTCTTATGTCATGGTTCCTATGATTTATTCTAAATGCATATATGCCAACCCCATCCATCTAATCGGGGATATAAATTGAGGGAATTTGCCATTAAGAAAATAGTAAAACTCCCCATAAAGGGTTTCATGATAGTAAGGGATTTAACCCTGATTCTACACTATTAGACCTCACCTTTAGAGTTTGGATTATTTTTTTCACTTAACTAAGACCTTTTACAATTGAAGTGATTATAAAGGGACTAGACCCTCTTCAAAATTGATTACTCTTTATTTATTTTCAATGTATTTTTGAGCCCCACATGCCACAAGTTATATCGGGGAACATTTAGAAAATCATATAAAAATATTAAATTAAGACCTTTTACTATAACAACTTATAGTGTGAGGGAAACCAATCTCCCCAAGATTTCATGATGTACTACTCAAAGTTAGGGTTAGGGGAAACTAATTTTTCACCACTTAAAGTGAGGTATTAACATGTAATTCAATTATGTTACACACCCATTATTCCACTAAATATATGGCTCATTATGAATATGTGTTATTGATCATTTATCATTTATCAATTTATACTTTTTTATGTGACACACCTTACAAATCAAACAAATTCAGAGAAAAACTCCTAAATGTCCAAAATATTATATTTTTAAACTCACGCAATAAGATATTACTCTACCCAATTTTTAGATCATTTTTTATTCACTTATAAAGTATTACATTGTCCATTTGGTATAGTACTTTGTCCCCATTATATTGTTACATTGTCTATTTTAAGAAATAATTATAAATCAGGTTCAATTTGAAACAAAACTCTTATTTTAATCTAAATTCAAATAAGGTCAACTTTTCAAAGTCAACTAAGGTCAACTTACCATAATTAAACTAAAGTTAACTTTTAATAATTAAACTAAAGACAACTTTTAAAATTTAACTAAAGTTAAATTTGAAATCAAATCAACTTTGAAATTCAAACCTTAATCAGACCCAATGCTTACATCAAAATCAATTATTTTTGATATTTCAAGATCAAAATTTGTTAAGTGGCATTCAATAAATCACTCTTGATATTTTGACTATTCTATTCAAATTTGGATAAGACTATTCAAATCAAACATCATTCTATTTTGACATTATACTTTGATAAGTTTAAAACTTGAGCATTCTACTTTAATCACAAAGTATTTTAATGACATTTGAACGTCACAATGTGACTTAAAATTATATCTCAAATCCACAAATCCACTTTGAAATGTTAAAACTAAACATCGTACACCTTCATATCAGATCAATTTGATCTATTATCTCAATTAAATATTGATATTATTGATTACAAAATGATTAAGTACATAAGAATTGGGACTTTATATAGTATTAATTCTAAGGGATAATGGTTTTATGATCCATTTGGGTCCTTCCAAGATAATGAAAATAAGGAAAAGGAAGTATATGAATATGTATGTGATGAGTTATCACTTAAAACCAAATAAGTGCATAGCCATGTCTAAATAGAAGATATACCTCCTAAACCAAATTTCACCCATGGATAGGCATTTATGTGAACTTCTAGTCAAATTTAAGAATTCTCAAACAAATGAAAGGGATAACTTATAGATACCATTAAAAATAATTAAATTATCATTTCACAACTATAATAGACTAGCCAACTTATACCTTAGTTGGATACTAGCTTAGTTTTTACTTCTTTAAATAATCTTCCACTTATAGATAAAAACATACTTATTGACAAATATCAACAAGATCCTTTAGCTAATCTCCCATCCAAGGTGGATTCCTATGTAAATCCTAAATAGATTCCTCTTATGAACCCATTACTACAAGTTAGCACTCCACCACAAGAGTTTTCAAATCCCCATCAAGTTATTTCTAATTTCAAATAAGTTCCCTCCTTTAGTTTTCAATAATAATTTGCAGATAATTCCCAACACTTTGACTTTAGTTCACATCAGGTTACTTTCAACCCCAAATAATTTCCTATTGCTTCTAGTCTTATTTATTCCAACCCACAAAAATAGGTTACCAAAAATCCTCCATTACCAACAAACAATATAAAATTATAACAATGAGTTAAAAATACTCCACCTCAATAGTAGATTGTGATTCATTCTCAATATGTTCATATTAATCCATAACCCCTCCATTCCAACCAACAACAAATTCTACTTTCTAATAGAAAGTTCCTATATGACAAGCTTATACTTTTTAATATTAAATTCCCTTACATTGATATCAAATTCCTCTAATCTAATAGAATGTTTCTAATCTACCTCATAATATTCAATAGGATCAATTACCTTGTTAATAGTATAATCTTAGTTATAGGGTGAATAGCCCTAGTATCTCAACCCAAAGGGTATCTATTTTTATTGGTTTTAATCCTAATCATCCCTATCTATCCTAATCAATCCAATACCCCTCTTAATAGTCAACAATATGCCCATCTTCCATCCCACAATGCTCCCATTTGATAAGAATTTTAGGAGATAAAGGATGTTATTTTAGGGATCCAAAAAGGAAATCAGGAAAAAAAGTACAAATTTTATGAAATATGTCCTCACCCTTTTGCCATGAGCATCCTTAAAGTACCCTTTCCATATAAGTTCAATCCATTTAAATTTGATAAATATAAAATAAGGGTTGATTATATAGAAAAATTAAAATATCTCTTTGTGTCATGTCAGGAAGTAACATATAGTAATGTGTACCTACTTTGCTTATTTTCATGCACTTGGGTGGACAACTACTAGAGTGGTTTTTACATTTTCCTAATGGATCCTTTATCACATTTTATGACATATCAAAAAAAATTAAGCATTTATATTATAACATAAAACATGATTTGACCATGGTTGACTTATGCAGTCCTACACAATGATGTCAAGAAAGAATTTTTTCTTACCTAAAACAATGGAGATGCTTAACTAGCCACTTTCCACATAATCTTCCAGATAAATAATTAACCAATATTTTCACTTCTAATTTGAATTTTTAGGTGGATTATAATTTGAGACTCTACTGTGTAGACACATTTCAAGGCATTATAGATAAAGGAGTGAAAATAAAAAAAACACTTATAGATAAGAACTTGGTTAAGATATATTATTAAAATCAAGTACAAGCTCAAGCTCCTCCACAAGTATAGACAAGTAAATTAGAGAAACCCAAATCTATTTATAAATACCAAAATGTCATAGGAAATGGGGTAAAAAAATAGACATGTGTAGATAGTGAAACCACCACCTATCCAAAATACTCCACCTACTCCAAACATTACATTACAAAGACAACCTCCACAAAGGAATAAATATCAAAATAGATTCTTCAGTGACCTTGTTGAACTTATTATTGCTATATTCTAGAAGTTAGTTTGGATAACATGGTTATATAGATGACTCAAAGACCCTTTCTAGATGACCAATAAAAACCTTAATGGTATAGAGATAATGACTATTGTGATTTCCATCATGTCAAGGGGTATGTAATTAATAATTGTGTTAAATTAAGGTAATTAATTGAGGATATACTAGAGCAAGGTGATATTGAGTTGGATAATGTTACTTATACATCCAATTAAAACATGGATATCTATAAAGACCCATTTATAAATAACAATTTTAACAATCAACACCAATCTAGTAAGTAATGTCAAAATCAAGGGAAGAATTAGAATCAAGGAAATCAGGTTCAAGGTCAAGACACCCAAGCCAATTAAATTAACTATCATGATGTCTCATATAACTACAACAATGTTGTAGGCCATATTACCAATAATCATGTAGATAATATCAAAATTAACTCTCATTAACCATCAAACACATCTCCGAGTATTGATCCATTCATTTTAGGACCCCCTCTTTCATATCTTAATGGCCCCTCTCCACCACACAATAGTGTTATTGCTCCACAATGAAAATGGGTCACTATTCCATTTCCTATGCCATATTATTCTAATTCAAGTAACCCTTCACCACCTCATAATTAATTAGTCATAACTTGACATTTGAAGGTTATGCTTCAACGTCATTTATCTTCTTCTAATAGTAATTCCATTCTGAACACATTGCATTTAAAGACTTATGCGTATATTTCTATCTTAGATCTCTTGTGTATGTCATAAGTTCACAAGACTCTATTGTATGATATTATTCAACAATCCAATGTACCAAATGGCATTGAACCATCTACCTTTCAAGCACTAGTTTGTAATTTATCCCCAAGTCAACATCTTATGTTTGACCAAATTGAAATGTCATCTCTTTATCACCTACATAATAGTCCTATTCACATAGAAATTATCAATAACCATCATAAGATTAAGCAAGTTCTTATAGATAATAGTTTAGTCCTCAATATATCTTCATTAAAATTAATAAAACTCTTAGGGTGTAATTTATATGATAATGTAGAGAGAGACTCATAGGGTATTATTTAATTACCAATCATTATTGGTCCTATCACTGTTGGGAGGGGTGGAGGTAAATCCAAGAACAAACACACCTGTTCTAATTCCACCCGTTAGGATCTTGCTCCTCAGAAAAAGCACAGTATGATTACCAAATATAAGCAATTGAATATGCGGAAATAACCAGAAACACAAGTAACTAGAATACACCAATAGCACAGAATATGAGAGACAATACACTATCTTGTATTAACACTATACAGAAAAGAATACATCAAAGAGCCGCCACACTCTTTCACCTTACAGAGATTCGCCACACCTCAAGTGTACAGTAATTCTTCTCACACACACTCTCCTACACAAAAAATGGTCCCAACAACCAACTCACACACAGAATTTGTGTTCACCTCACCAACCAGTCAGTAATAACCCTGCTGGTACACCAAGCACTCTATAGCACTTCAAGCTGATCTCTCATGAACCTGCAACCTGCAATTCAAAGACCAAACTTACATGTAGATCCACAATGAGCTTGCAACAACCTGCAACTCACAGATCTTACAACTAGAAGGAACTCTTCCTTTCTATCTCATGCCTTAAACAATACATGCCAATGGGTCTATAAATAGATCTCTAACTCAAACAATAACTTAGACTCTTAATTTAGACAATTATCCTCGCAGCCCAAGACTCTAACTGGTCTCAACATGCAAACTCTTCGTTCACTTAACTAACTGTCCGTGAAACGAGCAGTTCTAGAACACACAGGCGACCGACGTCGGTCCCTGCTTGTCTGGTTCTGCCGATGTCGGCCGACTTCCTGCCATCACCGGTGGCCTTCTGCACTGGTCTCTGCCGACGTCGGTCCTGCTACCGATGCCGGTTCTCCTGGATCTTAGCAACCATTGTTCCACTGTTTGCAAAGGGTTGAAGCTTTTAGCTCCATAACCTAACAATCTCCCACTTGGAGATAAATAGCTGCAACCTGTACCTGTACCTGTACGCCGTCTAGTTTGTTCCCTTGGATTTGTATCCCTCCTCAAGATCACTCTTGAAGACCAACCACCACAAAATCCATGGTGCAAAATCTGTCATCCAAATTACCTGCCACATCCGCATCTACAACCATGTAGAAAAAAGGACTTGACCCTGCATAGCATGTGCACTTGCTGCTGGTCCCACTGAACTGCCCTTTAGTATTACTCTCCCGGATTGACTCCAAACTTGTGACAACTCCCACTGCTTGGGAAAACTCAGGTTTAGTACATACCATGCACTCAACCTCATTATGTGAATCAAGACACCTGTTCATGAACTGTCTAACCATCGGCATGCTAACCGGATTCACACAATCATCCTAAGACAAATTCAACAAGACCTCCATGTCTCTAGAACACACTCATGCCAAAGAATCTTGTTGCTCCCAGATTCTCCATGACAAACACCTGAACTAGCTTTACCTTTAGTTCAGCAATACCTGTATATGTAACCCTGCAACAAGCACATCATATAGAAAATAGGATAATGTAGCTAATATTATCAAACCTGGTAAAGAGAAACACAATGATCAAACCTCCATTGCCCTACAGCTAATACAAGATCATATACCCTGATCTTCCATCTCACGTATCCATTTCTGCTCTTCTTCATCCTCAACATCCATTCGTCTCTCAGTGCTTACTTCCAACTGGCAACACTGCCAAAAACACCTGTTTGGTTCTCCTCTAAGGAATCATATCCTCATCCATGCCAAGCTCCCACTGTTTCCTGGATCTACCTGTTCTGCTTCTTTAACAACTTCCTGGTCCTATGCCATAAGTGAGCAACAAGTAGTGTAAAGAAGGGAAATGATGAATTTAAGAACTTACTTACACCTTCAGTCCTCCATATGGGCGCTTGAGACTCCATGACAACTCGTTGTCCACCCAAAATTCATCTCAGTGACCGATGCCGGTCACATCTCAGTCTACAGCTGATCGATGTCAGTTCCCTGTGACTGCCTCCTTGCCGACGTCAATTTCCCCAGGCCGACGCCGGTCCTTATCTGCCCTGAGTCACCGACGTCGGGCTGCACATAGCTGACGTCGGTCCCTGTCTGGACACCGATGCCAGTTTTCCTACCGACGTCGGTCTCTGTGTTTTTCTTGTGAGACCTGACTTTTTCCCGTGAGCTCTTTTTGGATCAAACCCTTGTCCAAATCACCCTTGCTCTGCTCATAATTCCTCTGCATCTTGTGCTGAACTCTATCCGTCACTTTCTCCTTAAAAACCAAGGCTTTCCTATTCTTCTCATTAACATCGGATTCCTCAAGAAACCTCACCTTCTTCTTCTGCATACAGAAACCATGATCCATGCCTTCCAAATCCGAAAGCATATTCTTTGACTCAAGAACCAGCATCTCCTTCTTATCTATGTGACCAAGCCTATTAAGCCACATCTCTGAATCTACAGCTGAAGTAGATAACCCAGAAAGAGAATCAGTAAAACAAGTAGATAGATAAAGTGTACCTACTTTCTTACCTCTAGCTACAACAAGTGTACCCTTGGTAACCTTCCAAGAGTCCGCGGTGAGAGTTACTGTGCAACCCTCTTCACCCAAACTTCTAACAGAAATTAGATTCTTCTTTAGAACTGGGACATGCATGACCTCCTTTAACACCCATGTGTCACCTGTCTGCAATTTCAGCTTCACTTTGCCTTTGCCAACAATCTGACAAGGCTTACCATCCCCTACACAAATTTCTCCAAAGTCTCCCTGGACATACTCATGAAAAAATTCCCTATGTGGGGATGCATGAAAAGAGGCACCTGAATCTAATACCCAAGATTCTACTTTATCCAAAGAACATACTAGAACATCCTGTGCAACATAGCCCGCAACATCTGCTTCTTCTCCATGTCCTTCATGCTGATCTTCACCTGATCTGTAGTCTCTCTTTAAGTGCCCTTGCTTTCCACATTTCTAGCAGGTTATTCTGCCATACTTGGACTTGGATCTCCTGCCTATTTTTTACCTTGATCTCCCACGCTCTGTCTTCTCTCTTGGCCTTCCTCTTCCTTCAACACTCAAAGCATCTCCAGATGATTCACCTGTGCTTTTCCTGCGTATCTCTTCATTCAAGATCACACTCACAACATCATCCACTTTTAAGACTTTTGAAGGAGACACAGTATTAGAAACTACCATTACCAAACCTTCCCAACTTTCAGGTAATGAACACAAGATTAAGAGAGCTCTAAGTTCATCATCAAATACAATATTGACTGAACTTAACTGGTTTACCAAACCATGGAAATCACTAAGATGGCTATGAACAGATCCACCTTCCAACATTTGCAAATTAAATAAATGCTTCATAAGAAATACCTTATTAGAAGCCGAGGGTTTTTCATACAAATTTGCCAAAGATTTCATCAACTCCACCATTGTCTTACACTGTGATAAGCTGGAAATCACAGATGATTCAAGACTCAATCTAACAGATCCCAGAGCCTTCCGATCAAGAACCTCCCATTCTTCATCTTTCATATCCAAGGGTTTGCTAGCAACCCCACCCAACGGTAAGTACAAATCTTTCTGATACAGATAGTCCTCAATCTGCATCCTCCATAATTGGTAGTTCTTGCCATTAAACTTTTCCATTCGTAGTTGATTGTTTTCTACCATTGCTCAACTCCCACTCAAATAGAAACCCTGTGAGTAACCTGTAATCAAAACACACTACCCAGATCTACACCAATCTGTTAGTATCCCAACCAAAAGCTTTGATACCACTTGTTGGGAGGGGTGGAGGTAAATCCAAGAACAAACACACCTATTCTAATTCCACCCGTTAGGATCTTGCTCCTCAGAAAAATCACAGTATGATTACCAAATATAAGCAATTGAATATGCGGGAATAACCAGAAACACAAGTAACTAGAATACACCAATAGCACAGAATATGAGAGACAATACACTATCTTGTATTAACACTATACAGAAAAGAATACATCAAAGAGCCGCCACACTCTTTCACCTTACAGAGATTTGCCACACCTCAAGTGTACAGTAATTCTTCTCACACACACTCTCCTACACAAAAAACGGTCCCAACAACCAACTCACACACAGAATTGGTGTTCACCTCACCAACCAGTCAGTAATAACCCTGCCGGTACACCAAGCACTCTATAGCACTTCAAGCTAATCTCTCATGAACCTGCAACCTGTAATTCAAAGACCAAACTTACATGTAGATCCACAATGAGCTTGCAACAACCTGCAACTCACAGATCTTACAACTAAAAGGAACTCTTCCTTTCTATCTCATGCCTTAAACAATACATGCCAATGGGTCTATAAATAGATCTCTAACTCAAACAATAACTTAGACTCTTAATTTAGATAATTATCCTCACAGCCCAAGACTCTAACTGGTCTCAACATGCAAACTCTTCATTCACTTAACTAACTGTCCGTGAAACGAGTAGTTCTGGAACACACAGGCGACCGACGTCGGTCCCTGCTTGTCTGGTTTTGCCGACGTTGGCTGACTTCCTGCCGTCGCCAGTGGCCTTCTGCACTGGTCTCTGCCGACGTCAGTCCTGCTGCCGACGCCGGTTCTCCTGGATCTCAGCAACCATTGTTCCACTGTTTGTAAAGGGTTGAAGCTTTTAGCTCCACAACCTAACAATCACCATGTCATCAACATTAAGCTTCCCTAAAACCTACTTCTTAGATGCCCTTGGATCCATGAAGTGTGTGAAATCCATTCCATCCTTCACCAATGTATGAAATTCACCTATTCTATAATGGTTGTCACTATTCCTAGAGACTTACATCCATATCAATATTCCAAACACTTGGAAGCTAAAAACAATCAATAAAATTATTGTCATAGCATAAAACATGCACCTAAAAGGATAAGGCCAATGTTCCTAAATCTCCTCAATCAAATTACATTAATCCAAGTGACCTTGCATCCTCTTCTTCTTCTCCATTTTCATATATATCCTCACACATCACTATAAAATATAAGGGTGTATGTACCTATAGCATAAAATATTCCTTTCACATTTCTAAATTGCTAAAAACTCCTAAATCCCATGGTAGACCAAAGACTAATAAATATAATGAGAGGCCTAACATAGTGTCATGTAAAAATGTTGTCTCTCATCCTAAGGGATCTCTCTTATTTATCAATAGGACTTCACCCAAAAAATACCAAGCTAGTAGTTATGAGTATCTTTGGTTATATAATGACAACTTCACCTCTTGTTATCAGAGTGTTAGGTATCCCCTTCCTAACATAATCCTAGAACATCAAGATTACAAAGGGAAAGACTTAGGGATAAATCAACAAGGAATTATTAAGAATGTTTCTATTACCAAGCACAAAGGTACTCAAGGTATTGGATACAAACCACCTAGGAGTGAGCCCTCAGATATCGAGAGTGATATGATTTTAAAATCTAATGAAGATGATCCTAATAGTGATTTAGAGTCATATTATAGAATCTATGATGATCTCATTAATGTAAATCTATTTGATATAAATTTCATTCTCATTATCATGTCCTCTCCTAAATTCACTCTTATCCTTCATTACCCTTAACTAATAAATTGGGATCAACAAGATCAAACCATACTATTAGACAAATTCTAGAATGAAGAAGCACTATTAGAATTCCTAGGTCTTAAAGATGGATTTTTTATTGGAGATCACAAATAAGGCTTTGAGATAATGTTAGAACCTGCTACCTAATTTGGAGAGTAGGTGAATTTCCTTGGTTAAACTAACAAAGAAAATCAACCATTGAGATCCTCTAGTGAAAACCTCTCAAATACACTTTTGAAACAAGGAAAAAATAATGAAAATGACAAGTCCTTTAGTGAAAACCTATCTCAAGTTCTAATGGATGGGTAAGTTCACTCTCCTCCTCAGGAAGCTCATATTCCTACATGTTCACATAATACCTTTGGATCAGATATTGGTGCAAAAAAAAATGGGTTTTGTTCAATTAGTTCAATATTTTTTAAAAATACATTCATTGAGTGGCCATTACCTCAATTAGGTGATTCAAATTCATCTTACATGGGTGGACCTAATGGCCCATAATCAGATGAAGAAGATCAGTTTCCCTCTATGCACCTTTATTAGAAGATAGTTATATACTGCTATTGTAAGATACCATTGAATCTAGTATTAGTACAGCTGATGATCCAAAAATGGTATAGATTGATATGTCCCTCACTAAAAAGGAACATGAATTTATCATTATCATTTTTCAAGAGTGCATTGAATGGTCTTATACATATATGCCTAGGTTTAATTTGTCTTTAGTTGTACATCATATTATTGTGCATCTGAATGTCAAAACCTTTAAACATAAATTAGATAGATGCATCTATCCATTATATTATAGTCAAAAAATAATTGGAAACGTTATTGTGGGTAGGCTTCATTTACTTACTTGATTAGTCATAATGGATATCCAAAATTGTTCTAGTCAATAAAAATCTAGAAGGTATTATTTTATGCACAAACTTTAGCTACATCAACAAATTGTGTCCAAAAGATGATTTTACATTGCCTAACATTGACATGATTGTAGATCCAATATCAGGTTATGAAATTTTATCCCTCATGGATGGATTTTTAGGATACAACCATCTCAAGAATGCACTAAAGGATCAACACAAAATAGCATTCACCACTCCACATGGAACATTTTATTATCATCTAATGTCATTTGGATTGAATAATTATAATGACACATATGAACATGCCATGACTATCATCTCCCAAGACATGATGCACAAAATTATTGAATATTATGTTGATGACATTCTAGGAAAGTCAAGAACATGATTGGACATCTAGAAGTTTTACAAAGGATATTTCATAGACTTTGTGAATACAAAGTGCATCTCAACCCAAAGAAATGTGTCTTTGGAGTCACATCTAGAAAATTGATATGCTTCATTATTTATAATTATATAATTGAGGTTTATCTATCCAAGGTGAAGGCCATCACATAAATGCCTCCCCATTCTAACCTAAAATAGTTCAATATTTTCCAGTGTAAAATCAAATCTATTCACCACTTCATTTCATAGCTTGTTGATTGTTTCCTCACTTTCACTCATCTCTTAAATTAGGACACCAATTATAATGGAATTCCAACTATCAATAGGAATTTGAGTAATTAAAATCCTATTTGTCAAAACCATTACTATTTTTCCCACCGACACCAAAAAAATCCCTCTTACTCTATATCTCAAAAATTGAACATGTTTTGAGGGTATTCTTAGCCCAACATGATGACTTAGCCCAACATGATGAATAAGGAAAATAATCTGCAGTGTACTATTTGATTAGGATATTGGTTAATCATGAGTATAACTATACGCATATTTAAAATACATGTTTATTCTTAATCTTTGCATCATAGAAATTGCATCACTATATTTTGAAGAAAAATACCATTATCATTGTAAAATTTGATTCTCTTAAATATATGTTAGCCAAAATTTTCTACCATAGATATGGGTAATTCAAAAAAATTATTTTAGCCTTGCATAGCCTTGTTATTAATATTTTTTTAGGTTTCATCTTAATCTAATGGTCAAATTTGGTCAAACTTGGTCATAACAAGGATGTCTTGTCAAAATTTGTATCATTTTAAGGTCTATTGCATGGTCTATAAGAGTGAGTCATACCCCTAGTCTTGTCATTATTTACCCTTCATGAAGGTACTATTTTAGTTTGGAAATATTAAGGTATTTTTTCAAATTTTAATGTTATTTTGAAAAGATAAAGATATGTTGACCCATGGTAAAGTATTAGTGCGTTGATCATTTAAGGAGATCTAATGTCTTATGGTGGATGAATATTTCTAGAGACATGATATGGTAAGTTGAAAATATCATTACTTCATGTTTATCAAAAGTTAAGGTAAATTTGGAGAAAATAAGGTAATTTTAACCTTTGAAAAATATGAAAAATTAACTGAATTTTGATACCTCTAATGTATCTAAAAGCTATGTAAAATTATTTTTCACTCACACATGTGCACCCAGGTCAATTCAATGTGAAAAGAGTGGCGAGACCCTCCAAAGATCAAGAAACTAAAATATAATGTAGAAGTACACTTGGAAAGAGATTTTAAAATAATTTTTAAATGTGGAGGTGGTTATTTCAGGTTATAAATGGATGTGTTTATGGATCTCAAAGGTTTTTAGGTTCAAATCAGTATTATAGAAGTCTTAGTAGGTCAAAGGAATGCAAAAAATGCATCTTCTCCATCGACCCCTTTGAAGTGTGAACTAGTGATCTTGGTGGTGGATATGGGCCCTTATTCCATTGAAATTAAATTCATTATTTTTACAATTGAAATGAAGAGATTTATGAATAATCATTAACAAGTTAAGTAGCCCAAAACACTCTTAAAACCCCAGTAGGGTTTTTATTATCTTATCAAGTTTTAAAGATTAATGAATGAAATTGGTTGGTTTTTTTATATAATAAAGGGTATTAATATCCATCCCACATTACATTATACCACAATTTAACATGTGTGAGCAACCAAAGTGATAGAAATGTTGTGTTTTTATTATTTTTGGAGGTGACAGGTAGGTTTCTTGAAGCTATGATGTTTTAAGGTTTATAAAAAGTTGTATTTGGGATTTAAACAATATAATAAACTATATAAATCTTATTTTATGTTCCTCAAGTCTCTTATAAGAACCAATAGGGTCAGATGTCAATGGATTAACAAAGTATGTTGATTGTGCATAAAACTACATGTATGTGGTTGTCTAAAGATGCATAGAAAAGGTGAATCCATGGTGTTTTAATCAAAGATAAAATAATCAAATATATTATGAGTCTTTTTTAATTGTTTAAGAGTGGTGAATCCACCAAATAAATTTATTTAATCCACCAAATAGTGTTTTGATCAATATATTGTTGAAGAAGTCTTCCGTCTTATTGAATCCAAGAGAAGCAAGGTTGTAGTTTTGTTCCAGAATAAACCAATAAGAAAATTGTCTTATTTTGGATCTTAGTGAACTACTTAGCTTGAATAATCATCTTGAAATTTTATAAATTCACTCTATATGTATCTTTTGAATAAAATTACAGGTAGTAGTCCATTAGCAATGTTGTTTGAATACCTTTATAGGGCTTCAAGTGAAAATAAGTAAAGGAATAGACCTATACAAAGGAAATAAATGGTAATTATGACCTTCAAAAAATCAAAAACTTAACTCTTATAAATCCTACAATGCCCCCAAGCTTAAACTCAATGTATACACAATCAAATTTTCACCTACAACCCTACAAGACAAAGGAGAAAGTCTTATGAGCAACTCCATTGAGGTTTTGAGAAGTGGTAAAGGTGACAAGTTGGTATTGATACACTTAAATGAAAAATATTTGAAAACCCTTAGAAAATTTTTACCAATCAACCAATCTCCTAAATCATCCTTGAAGAGAATTTGTAGGGTATATGCCTAAAGAATACCATTTTAGTGTTTGAAAGCAAAATTTAGGTGTGTGAAGGTACTTAAAAGACTTAAAAGAGATTTTTGATATTTAAAATTGTTATAAAATTCTCAAGGAGATAAAAATATGGTTTAAGAGACCAATAATAAAATTTTATATGGCTTAAGTTGATGTGAATGTAGACTTGTAGGTCCATACTCTCAAGCCTAAGAAATAAGACCTTGTATACATATGTTGGTTTAAGGAGAAAATTAGATGTGATATTACATTATTTGGATTTATTATGGTTTATGTGATCTTTAAAAAGAGGCCTCAACAAGTATCTAACCCAAACAAGACCTTTCAAGCCTACTTAAAAAGCTCCTTATATCACCCTATTTTCAAGAATTGGAAAGAAGTATGAAATGATTTGCATCTAATGTGGGTTTATATGTATAATATGGTGTGTGATAGGCATTATGAATCATATGATTTAGTAAAAAACCATCACAACACAATCTTACCTTCTTGAACCAACCTCTAGTAGCCCTCTTGAGGTATTAATTTCAATGTTATAACAAACATATAAGCTTCCAGATCAAAAAAATGGATATTTGGATGCCTAGTATCCTATTATAACAACCCTCAATCTTTTAGACTCGAAATATAAGGGGAAGGATATTTTTTTCAATTTATTTCTCTTTTTAGCCCTCTCTTTGTAGCCCTTTAGACATAGTTTTATGTACTTATTTTTTAGTAGATAAAGTTTAAACTCAAACCAATGTAATAGTTATATAGCCATTAAGGTTTTATGATCAACATATTAGTTTTTGGAATCCAAATCTCTAAGAAAGTAGAAAAACTCAACCCTTCCCTTAACCAATTAGGTCTCTTAGGCCTACAATGGTATTTTGACTCTAAGAGGCTCCACACTTTCAAAAATTAAAATATAGATTTTGATTAACATTTTTAATGAAAACCCCATAAACTCTACCAAGTTTGAGGCTCTGGTTCACTTCTTTTATACCCAAACCATGGAATGGTCTCAAGACTTCAACATGTCTTTCTCATAGGCCAAGTAGGAGAAAATTTAGATTTTAAAGAAAAAAATGGATTTTTTATTATTATTTAAAGTTGTAAAAGGTATGTTTAGTGTTGTATAACAATTATTAATATAAAACCCATTTAACTTTTTGATAAAAGACTCAAAAAAATCAAAACTTACTTGTCAATAGCACCTACAAAAGTAGGGTATAGACCTATATTGGCATAATTTGTGAAATAGATGTGTCTGAGTCTCTATTGAATATGTTATACTCCAAATAGGTTGAATTAAATTTTTACCATCTGTATACAACTTCATTTATAAAAATAAACACATAAATAAGGTAAATATTTTATATTCCCTGTTGAGAATGTAATCGTTCTTTGACTATGTATATAGGTTGGAATAACCCTGTTTTCTTATTATATACCAATATTTATCAATTTTTATACTTGAACCAATCAATCATACCATTAATTTATAAATATTAAAATTCAAGAATATTATTTCCAATACTTGAATCCTTCAATATAAAATCAAATCTTATTGATTGTCAACACTTACATATACTTGCATAAAATTTTATAACTATCTTATTCCTAAACCTATGTATTTTTCATTCTCATTATTAGATCATTAAAAATATTATTATATATTTAAATTATTATTTAAATACATATTTACAAAACATTATATATTTCCTACAAATCCTCTAACTAATTAAGAAACCTACCAACATAGGTCTTGCATAAGCTTGTAAAGTATTTGTTTAATAAGATTTTGGACTAACAAGTAAAAGGTGAGATCCAAGATGATTAACAAATTATAAGACTCATTTATACTCAATAAACACATAAAAAAACTAAAACCATTCATTAAAAACACTACAATTTTCTAAAAGTCTCCAAAACCAAACATAGTTATTCAAAAACTTGAATTTAAATTTTGGTGGGAAAATGCCAAATTCAAATTCTAGCCTACATAAGCTAACCTAAACACTTTTAAGTGGTTAAAAATTATGTGATATGAATTATAAGACACTTATAATAGTATATTAAATCTAAATTACCCATCAAATAACCTAATCAAACAAAAATGAATAATATATGTCCAAATTTCAAGCTTGCAGTGATGTTGCTACATCATACTCCCAAGGGGAAGAAAATGAACTCATTAACTATTTTTAATGAGGTATAAAACTATATTTATATGTTTTTGGATCTATCCTTCTATCATATGAGTGGAATCTTCATCATGATGATGTTTCCACTTGACCAAATATTGGAAATACTCCATGTTTCTTGTCTTCTTAACAATCTTCTTGTCCAAGATCATCTCTAACTCCTCCTTCTTAGCTGATGTAAATTGACTTTCCCACTCTTTAAATATTTTATCTACTCCTCCTGGTGTTTTCTCACTATCATCACCTTCATTTAATGGATATAGGTATGAGACATTTAAAATGGGATAGATACCCACTCCACTAGCAACTGTATCTCATATGCATTGTTAGAAAACTTCTTAAGAACTTTACAAGGACCTATTTTATTAATTTTTAGTTTTTTATAATAACCTTTTAGAAACCTATTATTTCTCAAGTGATCCAAAACTAAGTCACCAATTTCAAAATTAACTTTTCTTCTTCTCTAATATGCTTGTTTCTTGTACTTCTCCACACTTATCTCTAGTTGTCTTTTAACATGTTCATGTACCTCTTGCATAGCCACAATAAAAATCTTATCCTTCATCACTCCTCTTCTCCATTTTTATAAAATATATCAATTTAGATACTCATCTTGGTTTCATACCATACAAGACTTGAAATGGACTCATATTATTGCTTTTATTGGAAGAGTCATTGTATGCAAAATCTACTTGTGGTAGTACCAAATCCCATTACTTGGGATTATCTCTTTATAATCACCTTAGCAAGTTGACTAAGATCTTGTTAACCACCTCAATTTTTCCATCATTCTTAGGGTGGTATGTTGAACTAAATTTCAAATTGGTTTCAAGCTTCTTCCACAAGGTCCTCTAAAAGTGACCAATAAATTTGGTTTTTCTATTAGATATTATACTAAGTGGTAAACCATGTAATCTAACAACCTCATTAAAGAACAAGTTTACTATATGTGTACATCATTGGTATTTTTTCAAGGTATAAAGTTTTCCATTTTAGAAAACCTATCAACTACTACAAATATAGAATCAAAACCTCTTTGATTTCTAAGTAGCCCCATGATAAAATCCATACTAATGGAGTCCCATAGAATATTTGGGACTAGTAAAGATTGATACAAACTTGTACTTGTAATTTAATCCTTATCCATTTGAAAAAAAATCATCTTTCTACATACCTTATTACCTCTACTTTCATTCTAAGACAAAATTAATGCTTGGTAAGCTACTCCAGTGTCGTGTCAAGCCCAAAATGTTCTACCATGTTACCACAATGCTTCTCTTTGATCAATTTATCCCTCATTAAAATCTTGGTCACACATAATTGTATTCCTTTGAACAATAATCCATATTATATCATGTAATACAATTATGGTTCTTTGTTCAAGGTGGTTGGATATTGACAAGCCTTATAGGCTTCATGAAAATCTTCATCACTCTCAAATGACTCCTTGAGAGAATCAATGCCTACACTCTCAAGATGAACTTTATTGACTAGAAATTCCCTCCTACTCAAAGCATCAACCACCTTATTACTTTGACCTTTATTATAATTTATTATAAGGGTAAAATTATAAAAATCCTCTATCTATTTCATATGCATCTTATTAAGCTTGGGATGACTAGTCATTAATTGTAGATCATGTTTATTTGTGAAGATTACAAACTCCTTAGGCATTAGATAATGCATCCACTTCTTCAAAGCCTACACCATTTCATAGAAATACAAATCATAACATGAATATTTATTCTTATCATCATTTAATTTTTCACTAAAGTATGTTATAGGCTTGCCTTCTTGACTTAAGACAACCCCAATGGCTATTCCAATTACATCACACTCTACCTAGAAGACTTTACTAAAATATGGAAGTGTTAGGATGGGTTACTTAGTGATTTTTCTCTTCAAGAACTAATTTTTTTTTCTATCCAAGTCAGTCCACATAAACATTTGCTTGTCTCCTCTAATAGTGTCTATGATTGGATCACAAATTCCACTTATATTTTTAATAAACTCTCTCTAAAAACGTATAAGGACATGAAAGCTTCTTACCTCTCTAGTTATCTTTGGAGTTGGCCACTCCATTATGGATTTTATTTTATCCTAATCCATATTAAATTCTCATTGATATATCAAAAAACTAAGGTAAAACAGCTATGTATTCATGAACACACAATTCTTGACATTGATTAATAATTTCTCCTCTTACCTTCGCATGACCAAATGCAAATGATGGAGGTGTTCTTCTTTACTATGAATATATATCAATATGTCATCCAAAAATACTAAAATGAACTTACCTATGAATGGATTAAGAACATCATTTATGAGCCTCATGAATGTACTAGTTTCATTAGTGAGGCCAAATGGCATGACCAACCACTCATACAACCTTTCATTAGTCTTGAAGGCTATTTTCCATTCATCTCCATGTCTAATTCTAATTTGGTAGTATCCACTCTTGAGGTCAAATCTTGGAGAAGTAGTTTGAACCACCAAATCATCCATCAAGTCTTCAATTCTTGGGAGATGAAAGTTATACCTTATAATGATCTTGTTGATTGACCCTAAATATTTTTCACGTCTTCCAATCTCCCTTCCTTCTTAGGCACTAAACACCATTGGCACTATACATGGTCTAATACTATCCTCGACCAGCCCTTTCTACAATAGTTCTTGAACTTAATTTTTGATCTCAACATTTTCTTGAGGTGTCATCTTATAGGCAACCTTATTTGGTAAAATTTCTCCTTAAAATTAAGTTAAATGTGATGATTGATTTTGTCTTATTGGTGGAAGTTCACTAGGTAGTCCATCAAGTATGATACCAACATAGTCCTTGAGTACATATTTCACCTCTTGTGGAAATTTATTCACCTTTGTGGCTGTTATAACTATTATAGGCTTTGAGAACCACTAAAAAATCCTATCTCTTCTTCTCTCATTGTATCCACAAACTCCTTTTCACTTACTACCATTAAACTTGAACAAAATATTTTGATCACCATATTCTTATTTCATAAGTAATAGGGTATAACTTACACCATCCTTATCCAAAGTGTAGATATTTCTCCTTCCATCATATGATGTTTTTCCTATTTATATTGTCAAGGCCTTCTAAGGAGTACATGTCACACATCCATTGCCATGATGTCACAAAATAAATTTAAGTTTAATAACTCCCAATTTTAAACTCCACCCAAAATTATTCATTAACCAATAATTTTTTTCCCTTTTTGTAGCCATGAAAAATTTGTAGGGAGTTGGGGATTAGGGCATCCTTTTAAAATTTTAGTTTATCCACCATATCAACTAAAAAATATGTTACCTTTTCTAACTGAATCTATGACTACTTTTACAACATTTACCTTGGCACTTGTATGAGGTCTTGAAAAGTGTCTTTCTTTGTGTAGGTTCCTTCTCTTTAGGTGTCTTGATTAACACCCTTATCATAAGAAAATGATTCACAAACCTTTTGGTTTCTTCCACATGAGATGAAAAACCAACACTCTCCTCTTTTATTTCTTGAACAATCTGATTTATATTTTAATTTCTATAACTACCTAGTTTTTAACCTTCTAGACACTCCCAAAAACTATGTTATATAAAACTTATTACACTTGAAGCACTTACTAGTGAAGCCACTAGATCATCTTTCTCTTGATGAATATCTACCTCTAAAGTATCCATCATGTCTCAATACTTGATCTTTATCTTACCCCTATTTATTTTTTTCTTCTTGAATGAAAATCCCATCAAAGGGATGCATGTCATTTCATCTTTGTATGAGCAAACTTGACCTGGTTCTCCTCTAGAACACTTTCATATTCAAATTATTTGTCAATTTCTAAATTATAATCAATGAGTTCTTCTCCATTGAATCTTATTGAATATGTGGGAATTTAAAATTTTGGTGTATACCCCTATTTCATTACTATCTTTAATATTCTTTCCAGACCTTGTTCATCATGGTCTCCAACTTCTTCACCTTGCTCTTCTGACTCTTGAAGTTCTTCTTCTCTATCATTGTAATCTATTATTATGACTCCCTTTATTTGAGTAGAATATTATTCTAAGAGTATATCATTAAAAACAATCCTTAGGCTCTATAATTACTCCAACATGGTTCAAATATTGATTCTATTATTTTTATGTGGCATCTTGCCTTTGCACCTTTTAAGTTATCTAACCAAAAACTCACTCTGCAAGCTAACTAACCAACACACTAATCAATTCAATCTTGTTATTTAAGAGTGTATATATTATTTAAATATCCCTTAGGTTTCAAACCTACTTTGATACCAAAATAATGTAGATTATTTAGTCAAAAAACCATCACAACACAATCTTACCTTGTTGAACCAACCTCTAGTAGCCCTCTTGAGGCACTAATTTCAATTTTTTGAAAATTATATAAGATTAAAGATTAAAAAAATATATATATTTGGATACATATTATCCTCCTTTAACAACCCTCAAAATTTTAGACTCCAAAACTAAGGGGTAAGGTATTCTATTTTCAATTTCTTACTCTTTTTAAACCTCTCCTTGTAGCCCTCTAAACATAGTTTTTTTGGACTTATTTTTTACCACATAAATTTTTAACTCAAACCAATGTAATTTTCAGATACAAATTAATGGTTTATATCAACATACCATGTTTTTGATTATAAAATATCCAATAAAATTACATGAACTCAACCCTTCTCTTAACCAAATTAGGTTTGTTATTAGGTCTCTTAGGCCTAAAATGGTATTTTGACTCTAAGAGGGATCTACACATGCCCCCCCATAAGTCAAGTCTAGTGTTTTTATTAACCTTTTAAATTAAAAAATATATAATTCTACCAAGTTTAAGGGCTTTGGTTCACTTCCCTTATACCCAAAACCATGAAAATGGTCTTAACTCTTCAACATATCTTTCCTCATAAACCAAGTAGGAGAAAATTTGGATTTTAAAGAACAAAATGGAGTTTTGATTATTATTTAAAATTTTAAAAAATTTATATGCAAGGTTAGATAACACTAATGAATATAAAAAAACTTTTGTTTTTTAAAAAAAGACTCAAAAAAACCAAAATCTTACCAATAAATAGCACCAACAAAAGTAGGGTACAGGCCTCTACTGGCAAAATTTGTGAAATGGTTGTCTGAGTCTCTCTTGAAGTTTTTATCCTCCAAATAGGTTGAATTTAATGTATACCATTTTTATAAAACTTCTTTTATACAAAGAAACACTTAAACAAGGTAAAATATCTTCTATTCCCTATTGAGAATGCAATGGTTCTTTAACTATGTATTATGGGTTGAAAGAATCCTATTTTTTTTGTTATATACCAATAATTATCAATTTATCTACTTTAAAAAATCAATCATATCATTCCTTTATAAATATTATAATTCCAAAATATTATTTATAAGATTTTAATCCTTCAATATCAAATAAAATCTTATTGATTGTCAACACTTACATATACTTGCACAAAATTTTATAATTGTCATGTTCCTAGACCTATGTCCTTCTTCCTTATAATTCTTAGATGCTTCAAAATATTATTCTCTCTTTAAATTATGATTCAAATCCATCTTTACAAAAACATTATATATATCCTAAAAATATTTTAACTACTCAAGAACCTACCAAATTAGGTCTTCCATAATCTTGCAAAGTATTTGTTTAATAAGATTTTAAGACTAACATAGTAAAATTAGAGATCCAATATTCTTAACACATTATAAGGTTCATGTAGACTCCATAAAAACATGACACAACTAAAAACCATTCAATACATTACACAAGAAATTTTATAAAAATCTCAAAAACCAAGCATAGTTATTCAAACTTTTGAATTGAATTTTGGTGGGAAAATTCCAAATTCAAATTCTATCCTACCTAATATAACATAAAAAATTTGGAAAATATTCACAAGTGTGTGCTATGACATCTAATACCTTAAGAATAGTCTAATAAATCTAAATGACCCCTCAAGCAACCTAATCAAATAAAAAATGAATAATACAAGCCAAAACTTCAAGCTTGGAGTGATGATCCTATATCAAATGATGACCATGGGATGGGTGATTAGATGTTTTTGAAGTTGATCAAAAAAATTAAAAAGACATCTAAAACCCATTTATAGTCCCTTTTTACACATATAATAATGGAAGTTAGTATGTTGGAGGGATTTGAATGTTTTGACATGCCTAATTGATGATTGGAAGAGTTAGAGGAAAGGTGGATCAGACCTAAAATAGTTCTTGGTTTGTCTTGAAAATGGCCTAAATCTCTATATATGCATTTATTTTAGCTATTGGCCTACTCAGGCCTATATTTTTGCAACCTAGGGATAGAAATATTGAAACTTCCATAACCTAAAATTTTAACACTTAAAAATAACTTAAAAATTTGTCATCAAACCTTTCTTGATGTTCCCTAAAGTAT